>CM056583.1:7922500-8090000 GCA_029721435.1 Gymnothorax reevesii | reverse complement strand
TTGCTTACTTCCATTAATGAAAACAAATGTGCTTACTGCAGGCTGCCAATTCTACGATTGGCCATACATGCTGATGTGTTGTCCTTCACAAGTAATTAACAAGTATGAATGTGTAACTGCTTCAACTGGGAAAGCCACAGATGAACTGCCCTATTCTGAGAATAATAAAGTTGTTTGTACTGAGCAGTACGGTTACCTAACGCCAAATGCACAGATTAATGAGGTAATTCGCTAATATTTTTCATCCCTGAACTAATTTTCATTCAGCAAAATCCCACCTTGGGCTTAAAAGGCCTCGGTCAGTGGTCAAACACTTACATTGATTTTATTGCGGCTACAGCCACAAACTGTCCAGGACAAAAAAAAGTCATATCCACTAGGCCGGAGATACTTGATGTTACCCAGAAAAGGCCAGTGTGAGTGTCAGGCCCTCATACCAACCAAGCACTTACACAACTGATTCAAATTATATTTGTCCTTTGCAAAGACATTTTGCAAAGATTAATAGTATCAGGTGTGTAATTGCGTAGCTGGAATCAAAGCCTGCACTCGCGCCTGCACTCTGGATGAGATCGAGCACCGCCAAACTAGGCTACAGATTGCCACAAAGACGGACACACGCATGCACATGCTCACCCACGCAAGCGGTAATAATTGGACAAAGTTCTAAATGACTCACTGACGTCACTTCACGCAATTTGAGTGATGCTGTCGGCCGCACATCGCAACAATTGTGCAAAAACCCACAAGAGTCAGCAATGGCTCCACTCCTCGCCAAGTCCCCCCAGACCCCCAGTGGCCCCGCCCATACGACTGCGGCAGCAAGATAGCGGTAGGCGCTCAGGGTGTGGGGTGGGGTTAGGAAGTAAGAAACGCACCTGCTCATTGGTCTGCAGCAAAGCCTGAGCCCGCTGAAGCTCCGCCTCTTTTTCTTCCAGTTCGCGCTTCAGCTTCTCCACCTCGAACTTCTGCTCTCCCAGCTGGGGGGGGGGGGGAGAGACGGTGTCCGTATGAAAAGTCACCAAGGAAGCAAGAAGATCTTCATTAGAATTTAAACTGGGCCTGAAGTTCCACAGGTTTGAATACAGCAGCTGCATCGGCCGGACTCATGTATGAGGTCATAGGCTTTATGGGGCAACCATCTGGTTCTACTGACTCATCGGACTTATTGTAGTTTAACAACAGAGCTCTCATGCTCCAGTCCTTTAGGGCCTCAGTGTCTCCGGGCTTTTGGAATTTCCATTCAAATCGGCAGCTAACTCTGGCCTCATAGGGTGCTTTCACACAAGGGACACAAGAGTAGCTCATTTGTTAAGTGTGAAAACAAGCGTACCGTGTTCGGGCATAGTGCGCAAGTCTGCTTGGAAAAGGTGGTCTTGGGCACGGTTCATCTGTACTCATACCAAATGTGAAAGCAACCCGTACTTGAACACGCACAAAAGTGGACTGTTCCGTGACGTCGTATCTAATCGACTCTTTTGTTCTAACAAACATAGTGGCAAAAGGATCCCAACTGGTCAAACGAAGAAGCGAAATGCTCGCTCTAAATTTGTGCGGATGAAAACGTACAATCACTGCTGGATTCTACATAGAGAAACGGAGATTCATGGAATAATTCGCAAGTATTCACACTCGCGTGGTCATCGCAGAACAACGGAACAGCGCGTGACAAACTGAAGAAAATGTGGCGGCAACATCTTAAAGGCGCTGAAACGCAATACGAAAGTCTGGCAGCTCAAGTGATGAAAAAAAAACTAATCTCCGAGGCTTCTTCTTTGTGGATATTTCCCTATTTTAAAAGCACCAAGGTGCATACTATCACCGACTGTATTTGAATTTCGACAAAAGTAACCGTACTCGGGTCCGAAATGACGTTAATGTGTAAGCCGACCAGCTGGGGTAGAGGGGAGGGGGGACAATCGTACTGTGGAAGGGTACAGAACAATCGTCCCGAATGTGAAAGTGCCCATAAAGGTGTGCAGATTCTTAAGCCAGTCAATGACTTAACCCTTTAAGGCCTAATGCAAAAATCCCAGCCGAGAATCATGCTGCCGTGTTTACCACAGTAACCTGTATTTGGGCTGAAGCCGAGCTTCTCAGCTTTCAGAAATAGTTGGAATTTTTCTCTATTGCGCACAATTTACAGTAATTACGGTACTTTCAAAATTACGCGCAAATATGTGTCCGCGACGACACGTCCGGTGTAAAAGGGTTAAATTAAGCACATTGGAGCAGGAAGAGACTAGAGACCCGCAAACACTGCAGCCCTCCGGGATTCGGGTTTGAGACCCCAGTTTTAAAGACAACTGTCAGACTAATCTAACAAAAATGTCTCCCCAACCATGACAGCCTTGCACTGCCCCTGCCCAAATTTGAAAGTGAAATTATTTAAATGCGACGGGGAGGGGGTGTTGCATGTATACACAATGATAATATTCTCTCACACATTATTCGCAGAAAAATAATCCAAAGCCATTGACCTTCAGATGGAAAAAAAAGAAAAATATTTGAAAAACTGTTTTAATGAGGTAATTGATTTTTGTTTGGGTCTAGGGTTTAACACCTCCACACTGACAGCCCACACAAGCGAGCCAAAACACGTGTGGGAGCGTGTGACAAAATTTAATTGCAATTTAGCAGAGTAATTCAAGCCTATTGGATTTAACCCTTTTTCTCCAGAGACCCACTTCAGCAAATTCAATAAATAAAACCTTTTTTTTTTGATGGATAGGACATTGTTACCATGGTTACTGGAAGGTTGGGCAAGTGACCTATATTTTGTATGCCAGGATGTCAACCATATTTACCTCAGACTACTCTAAGCACAAACTGATTGCATCCTTCCGACATCCCTAACTGGCGTAAAGTTCTTTGTCGGGTCCAATATATAATCAGGTGCCACTGAAAATTTTGTGTACTTTGATCAGACGGCTTTTGCTCTAGACTGCTGAGACACAGAGACACACAGACGGAAAAATAATTGCCACCGAAACCAAACACTGCCCCCTTTGGGTGCGGCAGTAATGCAGGACAGGCAGAAGGAGATGGGTCGGTCAGTGGACCGGTACCTTCATGTCGGTGTCCTGTTTCATGCGCTCCACCTCGAAGGCCAGCTGCTGGCGGGTCCGAGCTGCTTCTTCCTGGGTCTGCTGGGTGTCCGACAGAGCCTTCTCCGTGTCAGCGCTCTGAACCGAAAACACACGGCGATTCAAGCAAATTAAATCAATATTTACCAACCACTGCAGCGTGGGATGGCATTGTCATCCCCGCCTGAGTTTGTGTCTACGTTTCATTGTGGCGAAATGTGGTCTTGGAGACTCCTTTAGTTCCAAGAACCACCAACGAAACAGTTTCGAGTGGATTAACAGGTGTTCGCCTGTTACTTGCGGACAGATTTCGCCAACACATTTGTATCACAACAGCATAGTGGAGTTCAAAATAAAGGCTGAATCTGAAGGAGTGTGTGGTCCTACCACAGGTAACGGAACTAAAGGGGTGGTGTGATCCAATCTCAAGATGATATCAAGCAATTTACAATATTCATGCGTAAGAATTACGCAGTCAACTGTATAATGAGCACACTACGTGAAATCCAGAGACGGTTCTGAGTTGGTTGAAGCACATTTATCAAGCGTACTCCGTTATCCTTCTCAGTGAAATATGTCAATTGAAGTACCCCCAGGCAACATTTTGGTCTACTCATTCCACAAATCTGAGGGAACTCGAGCAATTTTAATCCTCGACTGTATTCACCGCGAAAACGGACCTAACAATTCAAAACCTTAGAATTGCAGAGTTCTATTTAGTCAAAACTGAGTTAACTATTGCTCATAAACTATTTATTACCAATTAAGTATGGGTATTCAATTCATTTGTTAAATTGGGTTCAGATCAGAATTACGAAGTTCCAGTTCCCAAAGTGTACACTGAGCGGCCAAACTTTACAAGCAAATTCCTAAAAACTGTAGATGGTCACCTTTCGGAGCAGTTCCGCATGGCTAGAGACCAGTTCAGCGTGTTTGTCCTTCAACTTGGCGTAGCGAAGCTCAGAGTCTTGGGCCCTTCCTGCAGACGAGGGGTGAGATGGTCAGCTAATTTTTCAGTCCTTTTGTTCAATCTATCATTGTGCATGCGTTCATCTCAGGGTCAATGTTGGTTTCTGTGCGCTCAGGCAGGTATACTCATTTTCAGAATCCATGTAACTGAGCGCTCCCATGACCACAGTAAGGATGTTAGTCTCAGTGTTGGTGTACTCGCCTTAGTTTGATAGTCTCAGTCTTTGTCTCAGTGTTTGTTACTAGCCTCAGTGTTTGAGCATTAGTTTCTGTGTTAATGGGTTATCCTCAGTGTTTGAGCATTAGTTTGTGTTAATGGGTTAGTCTAAGTGCTTGTGCATTAGTCTCTGTGTTAATGGGTTAGCCTCAGTGTTTGAGCATTAGTTTCTGTGTTAATGGGCTAGCCTCAGTGTTTGAGCATTAGTTTCTGTGTTAATGGGCTAGCCTCAGTGTTTGAGCATTAGTTTTTGTGTTAATGGGTTAGCCTCAGTGTTTGAGCATTAGTCTCTGTGTTAATGGGTTAGTCTCAGTGCTTATGCATTAGTCTCTGTGTTAATGGGTTAAGCCTCAGTGCTTGTGCATTCGTTTCTGTGTTAATGGGTTAGTCTCAGTGCTTGTGCATTAGTCTCTGTGTTAATGGGTTAGTCTCAGTGCTTGTGCATTAGTTTCTGTGTCAATGGGTTAGTCTCAGTGCTTGTGCATTAGTTTCTGTGTTCATGGGTTAGTCTCAGTGCTTGTGCATTAGTCTCTGTGTTAATGGGTTAGCCTCAGTGTTTGAGCATTAGTTTCTGTGTTAATGGGTTAGTCTCAGTGCTTGTGCATTAGTTTCTGTGTTAATGGGTTGGTCTCAGTGCTTGTGCATTACTTTCTGTGTTAATGGGTTAGTCTCAGTGTTTGAGCATTATTTTCTGTGTTAATGGATTAGTCTCAGTGTTTGAGCATTAGTTTCTGTGTTAATGGGTTAGTCTCAGTGCTTGAGCATTAGTCTCTGTGTTAATGGGTGAGCCTCAGTGTTTGAGCATTAGTTTCTGTGTTAATGGGCTAGCCTCAGTGTTTGAGCATTAGTTTCTGTGTTAATGGGCTAGCCTCAGTGTTTGAGCATTAGTCTCTGTGTTAATGGGTTAGTCTCAGTGCTTATGCATTAGACTCTGTGTTAATGGGTTAAGCCTCAGTGCTTGTGCATTAGTTTCTGTGTTTATGGGTTAGTCTCAGAGCTTGTGCATTAGTCTCTGTGTTAATGGGTTAGTCTCAGTGCTTGTGCATTAGTCTCTGTGTTAATGGGTTAGTCTCAGTGCTTGGGCATTAGTCTCTGTGTCAGTGGGTTAGTCTCAGTGCTTGTGCATTAGTTTCTGTGTTCATGGGTTAGTCTCAGTGCTTGTGCATTAGTCTCTGTGTTAATGGGTTAGCCTCAGTGTTTGAGCATTATTTTCTGTGTTAATGGATTAGTCTCAGTGTTTGAGCATTAGTTTCTGTGTTAATGGGTTAGTCTCAGTGCTTGAGCATTAGTCTCTGTGTTAATGGGTTAGCCTCAGTGTTTGAGCATTAGTTTCTGTGTTAATGGGTTAATCTCAGTGCTTGTGCATTACTTTCTGTGTTAATGGGTTAGTCTCAGTGCTTGTGCATTAGTCTCTGTGTTAATGGGTTAGCCTCAGTGTTTGAACATTAGTCTCTGTGTTAATGGGTTAGTCTCAGTGCTTGTGCATTAGTCTCTGTGTTAATGGGTTAGCCTCAGTGTTTGAACATTAGTCTCTGTGTTAATGGGTTAGCCTCAGTGTTTGAGCATTATTTTCTGTGTTAATGGATTAGTCTCAGTGTTTGAGCATTATTTTCTGTGTTAATGGGTTAATCTCAGTGTTTGAGCATTATTTTCTGTGTTAATGGGTTAGTCTCAGTGCTTGAGCATTAGTCTCTGTGTTAATGGGTTAGCCTCAGTGTTTGAGCATTAGTTTCTGTGTTAATGGATTAGTCTCAGTGTTTGAGCATTAGTCTCTGTGTTAATGGGTTAGCCTCAGTGTTTGAGCATTAGTTTCTGTGTTAATGGATTAGTCTCAGTGTTTGAGCATTAGTCTCTGTGTTAATGGGTTAGCCTCAGTGTTTGAGCATTAGTTTCTGTGTTAATGGATTAGTCTCAGTGTTTGAGCATTAGTCTCTGTGTTAATGGGTTAGCCTCAGTGTTTGAGCATTAGTCTCTGTGTTAATGGGTTAGCCTCAGTGTTTGAGCATTAGTTTCTGTGTTAATGGGTTAGCCTCAATGCTTGTGCATTAGTTTCTGTGTTAATGGGTTAGTCTCAGTGCTTGAGCATTAGTCTCTGTGTTAATGGGCTAGCCTCAGTGTTTGAGCATTAGTTTCTGTGTTAATGGGCTAGCCTCAGTGTTTGAGCATTAGTTTCTGTGTTAATGGGTTAGTCTCAGTGCTTGTGCATTAGTCTCTGTGTTAATGGGTTAGTCTCAGTGCTTGTTCATTAGTCTCTGTGTTATTGGGTTAGGCTCAGTGCTTGTGCATTAGTCTCTGTGTTAACGGGTTAGGCTCAGTGCTTGTGCATTAGTCTCTGTGTTAATGGGTTAGTCTCAGTGCTTGTTCATTAGTCTCTGTGTTATTGGGTTAGGCTCAGTGTTTGAGCAGTAGTTTCTGTGTTCATGGGTTAGTCTCAGTGCTTGTGCATTAGTCTCTGTATTAATGGGTTAAGCCTCAGTGCTTGTGCATTAGTCTCTGTATTAATGGGTTAAGCCTCAGTGCTTGAGCATTAGTCTCTGTGTTAATGGGTTAGCCTCAGTGTTTGAGCATTAGTTTCTGTGTTAATGGGTTAATCTCAGTGCTTGTGCATTAATTTCTGTGTTAATGGGTTAGTCTCAGTGCTTGTGCATTAGTCTCTGTGTTAATGGGTTAGCCTCAGTGTTTGAGCAATAGTTTCTGTGTTAATGGGTTAGTCTCAGTGCTCGTGCATTAGTCTCTGTGTGAATGGGTTAGCCTCAGTGTTTGAGCATTAGTTTCTGTGTTAATGGGTTAGTCTCAGTGCTTGTGCATTAGTCTCTGTGTTAATGGGTTAAGCCTCAGTGCTTGTGCATTAGTTTGTGTTAATGGGTTAGTCTCAGTGTTTGAACATTAGTTTCTGTGTTAATGGGTTAGCCTCAGTGTTTGAGCATTAGTTTCTGTGTTAATGGATTAGTCTCAGTGTTTGAGCATTAGTTTCTGTGTTAATGGGTTAGCCTCAGTGTTTGAGCATTAGTTTCTGTGTTAATGGGTTAATCTCAGTGCTTGAGCATTAGTTTCTGTGTTAATGGGTTAGTCTCAGTGCTTGTGCATTAGTCTGTGTGTTAATGGGTTAGTCTCAGTGCTTGTGCATTAGTCTGTGTGTTAATGGGTTGGCCTCAGTGTTTGAGCATTAGTTTCTGTGTTAATGAGTTAGTCTCAGTGCTTGTGCATTAGTCTGTGTGTTAATGGGTTAGCCTCCATGTTTGTACATTAGTTTCTGTGTTAATGGGTTAATCTCAGTGCTTGTGCATTAGTCTGTGTGTTAATGGGTTAGCCTCCATGTTTGTACATTAGTTTCTGTGTGAATGGGTTAGTCTCAGTGCTTGTGCATTAGTCTCTGTGTTAATGGGTTAAGCCTCAGTGCTTGTGCATTAGTTTCAGTGTTTGTATATTTGTCTCAATGTTTTGAACTCGTGTAAGTGGTTGTGTATTAGACTCAGTATGTTAGCCTGAGTGTATTAGTCTGAGTGTTAGTGGGTTAGTTTCAGTGTGTGCACATTTGTTTCAATGCTCCATCATCCATGTATTAGCCTCATTTTTAGTGTATTTGTCTGAGTATTTATGTATTAGTCTCCCTGTGTTAGCCTGAGTATATTAGTCCTGGTGTTCATGGGTTACTCTCAGGGTTGGTGTATTAGGCTCATTGTTTGTGTTTTAGTCTCAGTGCGTTAGACTCAGGGTTGGCGCGTTGGGCTCAGTGTTGATGTGCTAGTTCCAGTCTTAGTGTGTCAGTGTCAAGGTAGGTGCGTTAGTCCCAGCGTTTGGTCCCTAGTCCCAGCGTTTGCGCTCTGGTCTCAGTGTTTGGGAGTAGAGCAGAGACACCGAGGCTAGAGCACAGAGTTTGTGCTTTTAGTCTCAGTGTTTGTGCAATAATCACAGTGTACATATGATCAGACAGACACACTCACTCTCTGCCTCCATGTAGCTCAGCTGTGCACTATCGGTCTCTGCACTGTGTCTCCGCAGGGCCTCGATCTCCATGCGCAGCTGCTCATTCTCCACCAGGGCGCGCTGTTTCTGCGCCCGCTGCTCCTCCAACTCCGCTTCTAGGCTGTTTATCTGCGACTTCAGCTGGGTGATGTACCGCTGGGCCTGGGATGGACAGGGCAGGAGGGGGTCAAGGTCGGCCATTATGGCTCGTGGTTGTGAACGGTTCCCCCATCTCCAGCCTCGTATCTTTTACAATATACAGGAGCACTGCAATCGCACACAGTCTGTGTCGCCGCAGGATTGTGTAGCAAGCATACAGTTTAGCTTGTATGCTACAAGAGCCTAGCCAGCCAGGAATGGTCATCAGAGACAATGAACAAATTCATTTTGACCGGCTTAACCCCCATTATTCCCAACGAAGCTGCACCTATTTTGGCCTCGCCCATGCTGACCTTCGGCAATTGCAAATAATGGCGTAGCCAGGATTCAAACTCATTATTTGACTGTACGCTTGCTTTCCTACATGCTGTGACTGGCACACCAACACAGAAAAATTATAACGACATTCACAAACCGTGAGGTCCAGGATCATACGAACAGTGGTGCAGCGAGAAAGGGCTGTTTCCCCTGCGGGTCACTCCAAACAGATACACAAACCCTACGGACCATTAACCGCGTAAAACTACAACCCCGAAAATGACATCACAGTTCAAGTACTCACAGACCTAAATGTGCACACAAATACTTCAACAGCATATTGCATTGTATGCCTGCAATATGAGAAATGAATTGATCAAATGATCCAGAATAAAAAAAAAAGAATTAAAAAAAAAATCACAAAGTTAATAAAAATGGCTGCAACTGTCTACCTCAGCTTTGATTCGCTCCAGCTCAGCCTTCAGGAGCTCGATCTCCTGCTTCAGGCTCTCGATCTGCAAGTCCCTGTCAAAGAGAACAACATTTCAATCATAAAACATTATACAGAGTGATCTTTCAGTAGATTACACTTGTGATCTTACACCGTACACCAGGGCTGGCCAACCCTATTCCTGGACATCTACAATCCTGACACTTTTCACAGCCAACCAAACTAAACCTGCTTTGGTCAACACTGCTGGAAATGAGTGAAGTCAGGAGGGCAAAATGAGGTGAAATGAAGCTGGACCTTCAGGACCAGGGCTGGCCAGTCCTGCCAGAGAGGCGTACAGCGTCCATCTGTAGTTTTTCCATTTTGAGGATTTAGCATCGCCCTGTGGTCAACTGTGATCACGAAAGTCGATTTTTAGACTCAAAATCCCAAGAGTCCATGCTAAAAGAAGCCAATTAAGGACACAAATGTTTTATTTTTCTCAGAGGATAGATAAATGTTTGCATAACTGTAGAAAGTAAACCATCTCTCTCTGACTCGGTAACATGTCTTCTCTTGCCATATCGACAAAACCGTGTTTTGTGTGAGCATTAGAGCTTCGCAAATCTCTCGTCCTCACGGTCAATAAAGCTTATCATCAAGTTTTGTGTGTTGGAGATGTCATTCCCAACATGGCCTGTTTATTAAGGCATATGGAGGGGAAATTTAAGAAAGCAAACCTACTGAATTGATTTTGCCACATGAATTAAATTGAAAGAAAGAATCAAATAGGTGACTTTCAAAACTAAAAAAAAATACAGCAGGACATTAACAGAGTTTATCCATGTATTTACCAACTATTCAAACCATGCGCACTTGCAGGGAATATACCCTCGGTAGGCAGCCAATCCATCAAAAATATTTAACCCCTTTGCACAGATAGATGCTGTCACCCATTAATTCTGATATATTATTCCTAAATAATTCTGTAATTGAATTTCCAAATGTCTTGCTTCACTGGAATAATTTTCCAGAGTCTCAGTGACACCAATACTGAGTTATAAAGCCTAAATCGGCTCATGCATAACAGGAAAGGGGTTAAGGAATGCGTCAGGTTTTTTTTTTTTTTTGCACTGTAAAGTGTCTTTGTGACAGTCTATCTGTGAAAAGCGCAATAAGAATAAAATTGAATGGAACTGGAGGTTATTTAAGGGCAGAATCATGACAGTACCACACCCTAATCAAATATCCCCAGGGCTCTCTGCAGAGTTCCTCAATCAGTTTACTACATGTCATTGAAACATTTACACAACACTGAGATCAATGTGCTTACATACTGCTTGTAATATTACACTGACTAATATGTTCCAATGCAAGAATGACAAACTGGGACACTTACTTAGGGTCGAATCCACCGTTCGGGGGCCCAAAGGCCTGATCAAATATGTCCAACTGCTAGAACACAAATAGAAAGACATCAGTGGTCTATTTTAAGCCATATCTGGTTTTGTTTGCTCATTATGAAACATGATTGCAGCAGGTGGAACAACTTGGTTGCCATATCTCACTGACAGGACCTTCGGTTGTTAAGGGGGATTACTGCCATGGAAACTGCATCTATCAATCAAGTTTTCCATGGAGTGAGTGCAAGTCAAAATGTCGAGCCGGAAATTGCACCTCGCTACAGCTGCAGCACATCCTAGACAGCGAAGTTGATGACACCCATTTCCATTTATCATGCATCTTTTAGCTCATAAGTAATTGGACATTACAGCTGTATTTAGGGGCAGAAATTCTGGCAGGGTTCACATATACGAGATGAAAATAACCACAAATTAAAGCTGAGAGTCTCTACATTAACCTGATTAATATACATCATCGTCAAATACTGCAGGCCATAAACAAAAAGCATAGCCTGCCTCACTGTCCAGTTACGCATGAATTTCAGCGCACCTTCTTCAGCTGATCAACAACTACCATTCATAGCAAATGCTTAACGCAGTTCACGAAAGACATACTTTTCTGAACCCAGTATGGCACTGTCCTCTGCATTAAACCCCCCTTTGACACTTGGGAGCAACATTGTGGCCACATTGCAGCGGCTAGAGACCAACTCCAGCTCAGAGACCAAAACCCTGGCCAGTGAAAGGCGTATCCTGTCTTTACTGACATGCATGTTGTTTGGGGTGGTGGGGACCTTGAGAAACCACACGAAACCCATGCAAACAGAGGAGAACATGCAAAATTTATGCTGAGCGGATTGGACCAGCCAGCAATAAAACCCAGAACCTTTTTCCCGTGAAGACACTGTGTCAAGACCAAAACCATATGCTATTATGCCAGGCCACAAAGCCCGGACTTAAACCTACTGCCTCTGAAATCCAAGGCCACATTGCCACGACTAAAACCCTGAGCCTCCGTCCTGTGAGTCCACAGTGCCACAATTAACACCTGAGCCTCCGTCCTGTGAGTCCAGTGTGCCAAGACTAAAATCCTGGGCCTTTGTCCTGCGAGGCCACAGCGCAAGGACTAAAACCCTGCAGGCCCAGTTCTTCAAGGCTAGAATGTCGGTCTCTGATGTATTACTGAGACGACTCACCTGCGGCTGCTGTGGCGGCTGCTGGAACTGATTGTGGTACGGTTGTGCTTCACCGACCTCCACCAGCGTCTCGTTATCATCCTCATCCGGAGGCTCCTCATCCGCCATCACCACCACCGGCTTCACGTGCTCCGCCAGTGAAGACGCTTTCAGGAAGTTGGGCGGGGACTGCGAGCAAAGAGAAAAAAACAGAAGAGTTTGTGAGAGAGTCAGTGATGCCGGGACCAAAAGGCTGAGTCACTATTTTTGAATGAATTAATGAGTCATTTTGGGAGTGAACGAATCGGTACTATTGAATCAGTCAGACATAGGCAAATGAGTGAGAGTTCATATCCTTAATAGCGAAAGCAAACTACTGAGCATGCGAAAGCGAGCCTGTGAATGAGTGAATGTTTGCGCGAGTATGACTGATTAGTGTTGTTACCCACAACCTCACTCAATAATCCCACGCTCCCCACCCCCCACCCTCTGCAGGCCCGGTCCATTACGGTGGTAGAGCATTTTGTATCACTTACATCCGGCAGCCTTGGGATCTGAATCAGCCGTTTGAAGTACATCATGTCTCTGGCTCTGTTGAAGAAGCCCTTCAAGCTAGAAAGACAGAGGGTTAGGGGTGCTTTGAATGGAGCCAGTGGAAAGTTTACGCTTTATGCAAACACTGCACTTCGTAGACATTCCCTAGGATGAGAAATGGCACAAAACACAAAGTGACCATTTAAATCAGCATAAAGGGGGCAGTTTGTCCATCAGTCTTTTCCCAGATCCACAGCACTGTGACAGTTGGCTGTCGGACAGTGAGCTCACTGTGTGACTGCGCTCTTTAATCTTGTAATGGGCTGAATATCTGCCTTTGTTGGTGGGAACGGACCCTTTAACAGAGGGGAAAATCCCATTTCAGGTAAACCTGTTTGCCTGTCGTGTAACTAACAGGTGACCAGGTATACGTGGGATGGGCCACGAATAACATAACTATCCACATTTAAACAGAAGCAACCCCTCCAAATTACTTATTTTAAAATAAAACCTGTACCTTTCACCACTAGTTCTGGCCGCATTTTTCCTTCTTGTTATTTACAGCTCAAAGCCTGGACAGCATACAGACTCGAAGAATGCGGCAGAGAAAGAGAGTAAATAAAGTACCTGTGGAACTGGTCGAGGAATCTGTCCCTGTGACCCTGCAGGGTGTCTGCTGGCAAACCTGCAGCACAAACCCCACACAACCTTATCACACAAAAAACAAACACAACACTGAACCAGCCTGTATTAATGACATCAGCACTGAGGACTTATGGGAATACAGGGTAAAGAAATAGCACGCTGTCGCGAGCGGGACCCCTCAGCCTTGCGCTTTATTTGCGGCCATATTGATTATCGAAGCAGGACACAAATCGATAGGGAGCTTCCTGTAACCACACCCAACATACCACTAAAAAATGAGAAAATTTGGCGGAGGTGTTTTTGAGTTATTGTCCGGAAAGGAAAATGAAGATGGCTGGCATGGCGGCCATATTGATTATCGGAGCGGGACACAAATAGATAGCGAGCTTCTTCTAACCACCCTCAACAGACCATCAAAAAATGAGAACATTTGGCCAAGGCGTTTTTCAATTATCGTCCGGAAACGAAAATGAAGATGGCTGCCGTGGCAGCTATATTGATGATGGGAGTGGGACACAAATCGATAGTGAGCTTCCTCTAACCATTCCCAACATACCACCAAAAAATTAGAACATTTGGCCTAGGTGTTTTTCAGCTATCGTCCGGAAACAAAAAAATTTACGGACAGACGGATGGATGCCGCGTGCCATGACAATACCCCTTGACCAACTTTCGTCGGCTGAGGGGTAATATTGGAAGGGTGTTCCCCCACCATTACACTATTAACAATATTACACAGGGGAGCCAATGAAAACATGGGGAACACTAAATTTAAGCACGCAAGGGGACTGTATGGATGCAAGGGGTGATGGGAAGGAAGAGACTGAGGCAGGGATGGTACAGATTGGGGGTGGGAAAGGGGCAGTTGGGGAGAATCACTCCCAGGCATTTTAGTTTGAAGAGCAGTTTGACAGTCAGGTGGTAGAATTCGGGTAGAGACGGGTAACAGAAGAGGCAAATGGAGATAGGGCAGGTGCAGATAGGGGCAGAATCACTCCTAGGCACACAGCTTAAAGGGCAATTTGACAGTCAACCAGTGGAGTTGGAGTAGGTGGGGGTAACCGGAGCGACCGCAGGGGGCAGATGGGGGGTAAAGGTAAGGGTAGATTGACAGTAAAGTGGTAGAGTTGGGGTAAATAAGGGTAACAGTGGGGTAGAATCACTCACATGCGTGAAGTTTGAAGAGCAGTTTGACAATGAAGTGGTAGAGGTGACTGCAGTCCTGAATGACCTGTATCAGCGGAGACAGACGGCACTGGCCGGAGGTGGTGGTGGAGATGGCAATGGAGGTGTTCAGCTGTCGTATCACTGCAGGAGCAACAAAATGGCGTCAAGGCTGACATTCACAAAGAGTCTAACTCCAGATTAGGTTTCCTTCCTGCAGATCTTAACCTTATCCATTATGAACTAAAAGCCAAAACTGAAAATCGGCCTTCATACTCCAAGATACAATATTATTTTATCTTCAATCAGCCCACTTTGTGTACTCTGATTTATCAAACTAAACCATAGTTTGCGCGCTCTGATTGGTCAGTTGTTGTACTCCATCTCACGCACACTGATTGGTCCCTGGGTAAACTTCACTCCATTCTCTGAGCATTGATTGGTCTGCTCCCACATTCCACCCCAACTGAAAAAAGGGTACACCTGTCCACAACAGGCTCTGCAAATGCGTTGGTTACATTGTATAACCGTTTCGGTTTCAATTCCAGCTGGACAAGCATTACAGACTCTGTCCTCTGTGAATCATCGCATATTTTTAGCAGCTAAAAAGGTTTTGGTCTTTAGGTCACTGACTGTCAGGTAGTTTTTCTGTGCCATGTAGTCTTGCTCATGCACTCGCTGGTGATGCCTTTAATTTGTCAGTGAAGTGGTGTGACTCCATGAACTTGCCCTGTCATAATGATAAAGAGTTTATCTGTGCAGGCATCAACCTCAGGGCAAACACATACCTCCCAAGATTCCTGAGAGATTTCAATGCATTGTATGTGAAGGCTTTGTACAGATAAAAGATGACTCTCACATTGGCAGATAAAGTGTGATCTTCAGGCATTTGAATGGCCTGACCCAACAACCTTCCCATTCAAGGTAAAACGTGCTAGCTGCAAAGCTATACTCACAAACGGTACTGTACGCCGTGTGCTTTTTGATAATACTGAAAGGCTTAACACTTTTCCCCGTAATGACTACATATGAAGCCTATTTGTATATCAGTGGACCTTTTCCCAAGTCTCCCCATTGATTGAAAACAGGAAAATCCCCAACGCGTTAAACGTAGTCTGCATTGATATGGGCAGGGTCATCATTTGTAGTCATTAAGAGGAGGGAGGGGTGAGTCTATGGAGAAAGAGGTAAAGAGTAACTAGAATGTGTTTTTACTCGTAAAAAAAAGTATGTCCCCCCCCCCGGCCCCCTTTCCAGCTCATCCCAATGGACAGACAGACAAATAAAAGGCACCACTGCAGGACCTGAGTAGTAAGTATGCAAAGTCTGATTAAGATCATGCAAACGGTGTTGGAGTTACGCTACGGAAACGAAGAGGGAACGTCAAACGGGGGGGGGGAGAGGCATAATTCTTCACAGATATAGGCCTGACTGAGCTGAACCTCCAGGCGTGATGGACTCACCCGTTTCTGCCAGCTTCAGCTCGACGTCCATGTAATCCAATACCTCCACGGTCATCTGGAAACTGCCACACACACATACAGCCGCATTCAGTCCATTATCTGCGCTTCAAACACTCCTCTAAATGCAAGCATCTCTAACCAGTCCCCTCGCCAACTCAGACCCCCATCTAGACACGCAGGGGCGGAGGGCGTTAAATGGACTCACACGTTGTTGATGTCTGTCCCAGCAGCCCGCTCCAGAACCTCGTCAGAAGCCTCCAGATTGGCTCGGATTTCGGCGTGCTGACGCAAGGAGGGTGAAGCACAGTGAGGGTTCAATCATCACAGACCTGCCCCATTTCATCACCCCCCAAAATCTGTTCATGGACTGATCTTTTTTTTGGTTTGCAATGTTTACATTGATATATTTAGCAAGACGTTCATAGAGGATATCTGGATCCAATGCCTCCTGGACGCCTCCCTATAGACACGTTTTGGGAATGTCCATTTGGGAGGAGCCCCGAGACAGACCCAGAACACGCTGGAAGGATCATCAGGTGGAGTTGGAATAAGTGGCTGGGGAGGGGGGCGCCTCGGCCTCTCTGCTTAGTATGTTACCCCCCTGACACGGCCCCGGACCAGTGGAAGAAAATGGATGGATGGATCTTATTCCAACTCCGTCTGATTTAAGTGCTTAAACTTTTATTAAGAGCCAAGTCTGTCAGTGAAACTAACCCTGAAATACTTAAGCCAGACTTATTTTTTGATTTCTGGAGTTCATTGTTCATCATCATCCACCGCCTCTCTCAAAATAAGAGAAGAAGAAACCTCCCCTCACCTTCATGTGAAAGTCCATTTTCGAGCAGAGGAGTTTAGAGTACAGGGCGACCAACTGTCCATAACGGTCATGGAGATTACCCTGAAATAAGCACAGCAATAGAGAGCTAGTTTTGTTTGTGATTAAATTTTTAAATTATAATTGTTCCCATAACCAATATCTTTATATACACCAAAAAGAGAGAACATTTCTGCCCTACTGCTGTGATAAGTAGCAAAAAAAAAACAGAATCTATGCAAATCTGCTGATATTTATCCTACAGGGAAACAGTAGCTCAGATGAAACTGAGCTTTTTAAAACATATAAAATAAACAAACGCATTTTCAGTGACCCAGACCACTGTTTAAATCATGGGGTGGGGGGGTCCCGTGGTTCGACAAAGGAGACCACCTCAAACCCAAATAACTCAAAACCTGCCTCCTATAAAATGCCTTCAAACTACACAGTGAAGGTTACCACTAAACAATTCATTGGCTCAGCCAAGAGACCTTGTCAGTGCCCCTCTCACAGACAGAGAACATTCACAGAAGTCTGCTCCTTGTGATAACTTGCGCTTATCATTTACATCCCTGATGTCCAGAGCATGCTCCTGCCTTCTCGTACAAAATGCTAATGTCAACTGAAAACCTTTTAACGATTCCCGTCAACAGCCTCAGCAGCTGACGTCTCTGCTTATGTGGATTTGAGGAAGCCCATTTAATGAATCTCGCCGTCATCACCACTACTGAGACTGAGGAACAAGCAGGAACAGTACTTGTGCATTTCCATAAGCTGGGGATTTCAATTCTACTGGATAATCCTCCACAGCTGGTATGCACTGTAGTGAGGATCTGGAAATTAAGTCTTGAAAGATGCTGCAGGTGTCTGCACATACTGGTGTGGGTATCTTAGCCAATAAGAACTTTAGCCTAGCCACTTCGGCACTGAAACCCAACAATTTCCACAGTAGATTGCAATTCCAGCATTACGTTACTTCAAACGTTCAAGACCTGGATGGACTAGAATTGCCCGTCTTCTTCATGATGCAGTGGGAATACCTCACTCTCACCCGCAGGCAAGACATGCCTTTTCTGTGAAGTAATAAACTTACCCACAGGTGTCCGATCTCCTTCACATTGCTCTGGTGTCTTGCACAGTCCTGCAGGGTCTGACGGACAAAAGCACAGCCACTCACAGTCATTTGACAGCATCTCAACACAAACTCAGCCAATCACAATCACTCAAAAAGCTGTATTCTACAAATACATACAAAGACATTCGGCAGGAATCTCCACACAAACACAGCCAACCGCTGCCATTCGACAGGCATGGCCATGCAAGCACAACCAATTACAAACATTCAATCAGCAAAGCCACACAAATGCAGGCAATTATGGGCATTTATCAGCACCTACGCACACACACAGCCAATTACAGTCATTCAGACAGCATCACCACACTAACACAGCCAACAGTGGTCATTCAACAAGCATTACCACAGCAACAGAGCAAATTACGGTCATTCACCAGCATCTGGAAAAAGTTCCTTACAACGCTCTTGCAAAACAAGTCATAAAATTTAACAAAATGACACCGGAACATTCTGTCAACCTCATTAATTGGCCACAACATTGCAGCACTATTATGCGAATGTTCTGAGTTCAATGGGACTTCCAACAGCCAGCCAACACGACACTCTACCTTCATCACGTAAAAGCAATGTTACAGCATCAACAAGACGAGAGGTTTCACAATGAAAACACTCCTCGTCAGCAGGGATATACTTCTGCACTGAGATGAGGTTCGAAGGGGGTGACAAAGAGTCGGGAGTAAGAGGAGGAGAGGGATGAAGAGGGACTCACGTTGGGGTGCCCGTCTCGCAGCACCTTGTGTAGAACGTGGCAGAACTTCCAGCTCAGGATGGAACTGCTGGCGAGGGGCAGACCCAGAGCGTAGGACCAGAAGGTGAAGGCGCCCTTCTCCCGGTGCGTGCCCAGAATGATCCCTGTGGGGGAGTCAAGGAGTCCAAACACAAAACCGCACCTCCCGACAAGTCCATCACAGTCTTCGACCCAACAAACACCCACACTCCTGCACAAGCACCCATTTTCTCTCTCTCACACACACACACACACACACAGAGACACACTCTCTGTACGAGCATGCGTGTGCGTACACAATCCCTCACACATAGGGCTGTAACAATTATGAACCACAGTTTTTTTGACGCGTAGTTTCCTTCGTTAAACCCGACGTAGGTTGAACGAAGTGCCAAACATCAAAGGGCATGGGAAAGGCTTCCGGGAAAAAAAAAACTTGACTGACATCAGTTTTTTTTGGCGACATGCTGCACAGAGCCTAGTAACGGACCACAGAACAGTCTCCTATTAAACATTTGGGCAATAAATGACAAAATAAAAATGAGGAGATTTGTTTTCAGATCGCCCTGGATTTTAAGCGCCTAAAAAATACTCAAGGTGGAAAACATTCTGAAAAGCAGATGAAACATGAATGTGAGATATGAATTATCACAGTCGCATCAAATGCCGTGGCAATGGAAATCATGTTCACGCAAATCTGTGCTGTTGTATGGCCACTTAAATTTCAAAAATGCAGCAATCAAACATGCTGTCTTAATAAACAGCCCTACTCATTCAGCTTTGATTAAACAAATCCACCATTTGATTGCCAATCAAGCAAAGTAAACGAAACAGGTTACTTTTCTTAGAGTAGCCCAATTGGTTAATAGGAAACGATTCAGTAGTCCTTTACTTGGCAGGTGGTGGTTCTACACTTTAACCCCTTACCACTCCGACGGCCCCATCAGGGAAGTTAAAAACAAGAAAAGATTTCATTTTACCTTGAGTATGTCCTTTACAGGCATTTTAAGAGTGGTAAGGGGTTAAAAAAAAAAAAAAAAAAAAGCGGTTCAAAATTGTTACAGCCCTACTCTCTCTCACACACACACACACACACACTTAAAAGGAAAATTCCAGATTTGCATTTCTGCAAGCACAAAACAGTGCACATGTATTGCGACTACAAAGGTTGATAGGCCATAGGTAAACACGATAGGCTTCAAAATCCATTGTGCAACAAAAGGAACATTTGAAAAAAATACCCCCCCCCAAAAAAAAAAAAAAAAAAAAAAACCACACACACACACACACCCACAACAACAACAACAACAATATTTAGAAGGCCAGCATCTCAAGTTTGGTGCAGTCAAGGTTTCAACACTACGCCTATCAAAGTTTACTGCACAAAAAACACATTTTTGGCAACATCAACCAATTATTTTGTTCTCTTCGTTTCATCTTATTTCCTGAAATGGCACCATAAACCTTTTGAAGGTTTTTCCCGCACAGCATGCTGGAAACGGAAACGATCGGAGGTCAAGAGAGAGGATACTGCGGGCGTGTTTCTCCTTCACCGGAGCCTCTGTGCCGCTGATCGCTTTACTGATGCTGCTGAGCTGTAGGCGAGAGAGAGGAGGCGGAGAGACAGGTCAGTAAAGTGTCCCGAACATTCTGCACACAACAATGCCTCGGGGTGACTTCTGAGTGCTTTGGATTGAAGCAAAGGGAGAATTCATCACACTGACCCCATCCTCTACAGGTTCAGAAACTTCAACAGCAAACAAGCAACATCAACGGCGAACCTTGAAATGGTCACCCTGCACTTGCTGCAGGCAAAACACAGGCAAAGACAGCTGAGATAAATCAAACACAGCAAAGACCGTGCAGAAAATCAAACACAGCCTGATACTGGTGCAGATAAATCAAACACAGCCTGATACTGGTGCAGGTTTAGTGCAGGTAAATCAAACACAGCCCGATACTGGTGCAGGTTTAGTGCAGATAAATCAAACAGCCCGATAATGGTGCAGGTTAGCGCAGATAAATCAAACACAGCCTGATACTGGTGCAGGTAAATCAAACACAGCCCGATAATGGTGTAGGTTTAGCGCAGATAAATCAAAACACAGCCCGATAATGGTGCAGGTTTAGCGCAGATAAATCAAACACAGCCCGATACTGGTGCAGGTTTAGTGCAGATATATCAAACAGCCCGATAATGGTGCAGGTTAGCGCAGATAAATCAAACACAGCCTGATACTGGTGCAGGTAAATCAAACACAGCCCGATACTGGTGCAGGTTTAGTGCAGATAAATCAAACAGCCCGATAATGGTGCAGGTTTAGCGCAGATAAATCAAAACACAGCCCGATACTGGTGCAGGTTTAGTGCGGATAAATCAAACACAGCCCGATACTGGTGCAGGTTTAGTGCAGATAAATCAAACACAGCCCGATACTGGTGCAGGTTTAGTGCAGATAAATCAAACACAGTCCGATACTGGTGCAGGTTTAGCGCAGATAAATCAAACACAGCCCGATACTGGTGCAGGTTTAGTGCAGATAAATCAAACACAGGCTCCCGATACTGGTGCAGGTTTAGTGCAGATAAATCAAAACACAGCCCGATACTGGTGCAGGTTTAGTGCAGATGAATCAAACACAGCCCGATACTGGTGCAGGTTTAGCGCAGATAAATCAAAAACAGCCCGATACTGGAGCAGGTTTAGTGCAGATAAATCAAACACAGCCCGATATTGGTGCAGGTTTAGCACAGATAAATGAAACACAGCCCGATACTGGTGCAGGTTTAGCGCAGATAAATCAAACACAGCCCGATACTGGTGCAGGTTTAGCACAGATAAATCAAACACAGCCCGATACTGGTGCAGGTTTAGCGCAGATAAATCAAACACAGCCTGATACTGGTGCAGGTAAATCAAACACAGCCCGATAATGGTGCAGGTTTAGCGCAGATAAATCAAAACACAGCCCGATAATGGTGCAGGTTTAGCGCAGATAAATCAAACACAGCCCGATACTGGTGCAGGTTTAGTGCAGATAAATCAAACAGCCCGATAATGGTGCAGGTTAGCGCAGATAAATCAAACACAGCCTGATACTGGTGCAGGTAAATCAAACACAGCCCGATATTGGTGCAGGTTTAGTGCAGATAAATCAAACAGCCCGATAATGGTGCAGGTTTAGTGCAGATAAATCAAAACACAGCCCGATACTGGTGCAGGTTTAGTGCAGATAAATCAAACAGCCCGATAATGGTGCAGGTTTAGTGCAGATAAATCAAACACAGCCCGATACTGGTGCAGGTTTAGTGAAGATAAATCAAACACAGTCCGATACTGGTGCAGGTTTAGCGCAGATAAATCAAACACAGCCCGATACTGGTGCAGGTTTAGTGCAGATAAATCAAACACAGGCTCCCGATACTGGTGCAGGTTTAGCGCAGATAAATCAAACACGGCCCGAAACTGGTGCAGGTTTAGTGCAGATAAATCAAACAGCCCGATAATGGTGCAGGTTTAGTGCAGATAAATCAAACACAGCCCGATACTGGTGCAGGTTTAGTGAAGATAAATCAAACACAGTCCGATACTGGTGCAGGTTTAGCGCAGATAAATCAAACACAGCCCGATACTGGTGCAGGTTTAGTGCAGATAAATCAAACACAGGCTCCCGATACTGGTGCAGGTTTAGCGCAGATAAATCAAACACGGCCCGAAACTGGTGCAGGTTTAGTGCAGATAAATCAAAACACAGCCCGATACTGGTGCAGGTTTAGTGCAGATGAATCAAACACAGCCCGATACTGGTGCAGGTTTAGCGCAGATAAATCAAAAACAGCCCGATACTGGTGCAGGTTTAGTGCAGATAAATCAAACACAGCCCGATATTGGTGCAGGTTTAGCACAGATAACTAAAACACAGCCTGATACTGGTGCAGGTTTAGCGCAGATAAATCAAACACAGCCTGATACTGGTGCAGGTTTAGCACAGATAAATCAAACACAGCCCGATACTGGTGCAGGTTTAGCGCAGATAAATGAAACACAGCCCGATACTGGTGCAGGTTTAGCGCAGATAAATCAAACACAGCCTGATACTGGTGCAGGTTTAGCACAGATAAATCAAACACAGCCCGATACTGGTGCAGGTTTAGTGAAGATAAATCAAACACAGTCCGATACTGGTGCAGGTTTAGTGCAGATAAATCAAACAGCCCGATACTGGTGCAGGTTTAGTGCAGATAAATCAAACAGCCCGATAATGGTGCAGGTTTAGTGCAGATAAATCAAACACAGCCCGATACTGGTGCAGGTTTAGTGAAGATAAATCAAACACAGTCCGATACTGGTGCAGGTTTAGCGCAGATAAATCAAACACAGCCCGATACTGGTGCAGGTTTAGTGCAGATAAATCAAACACAGGCTCCCGATACTGGTGCAGGTTTAGTGCAGATAAATCAAAACACAGCCCGATACTGGTGCAGGTTTAGTGCAGATAAATCAAAACACAGCCCGATACTGGTGCAGGTTTAGTGCAGATGAATCAAACACAGCCCGATACTGGTGCAGGTTTAGCGCAGATAAATCAAAAACAGCCCGATACTGGTGCAGGTTTAGTGCAGATAAATCAAACACAGCCCGATATTGGTGCAGGTTTAGCACAGATAACTCAAACACAGCCTGATACTGGTGCAGGTTTAGCGCAGATAAATCAAACACAGCCTGATACTGGTGCAGGTTTAGCACAGATAAATCAAACACAGCCCGATACTGGTGCAGGTTTAGCGCAGATAAATGAAACACAGCCCGATACTGGTGCAGGTTTAGCGCAGATAAATCAAACACAGCCCGATACTGGTGCAGGTTTAGTGCAGATAAATCAAACACAGCCCGATATTGGTGCAGGTTTAGCACAGATAACTCAAACACAGCCTGATACTGGTGCAGGTTTAGCACAGATAAATCAAACACAGCCTGATACTGGTGCAGGTTTAGCACAGATAAATGAAACACAGCCCAATACTGGTGCAGGTTTTGCTGACAATCAGCTACAGGCAGCCATTTTCCATATATTCAGGAATCGCCAGTTCAGCAATGATGTCAGTGGGAAGAGGAGAGGAGGGTGGAGGGAGCCACGTAAGGACAGGTCAGCATTTCAACTGTCACTCAATACGTCTGGGCAGGAGAGAAAGATCCGGAACATTCGGCATGTCAATATTAATGAAGGCTACAAGAGGTCAAATCAAATGCATTTCTATACTACTCTGTTCCTGGGGTATCCAATCATGCTGACAAACGGCCAATGTGGACGCAGTGATTTGTTTTAGCCCAGCGCTGTGACACTTGTTTCAGACTAATCAGGAGGTTCAATAAAGACCCCGATTAGCAGAATCAGGTGTGTTAGCATTGGACTACAACAAAAGCCAACTCCCACACCGGCACTATTCTGGATCAGACAAGACACCTCTGCTCTATTCGCTATTCAAACAGGACACAGGCGAGGGGAACGGACCGATATTACTATCTGATACAACTATGAAACTGTGAGAAGCCTAAACTGCATTTTTGGACAAAAGTCTTCAAGACAAACATCCTGATTGCTGAATGCATGTGGGTGACTCTGAGGCATTGTAAAAAAAATAATTTAAAAAATGTCCCCTCTGTGACGAGACACTAAACCAATGGTGGTCAACCCTGGTCCTGGAGAGAACTTTAGAGAATGCTATGCCACCTCAGTAGAATCTGTAGGTGTCGGCATTCAGGACGGCGGCGGGCACAGACGCAGCGGCCCGGAGCTCCTACTACTTTTTCACTCTTTTGGTGGTACTGTGTATTATTTCACATAGCATGTGCACGATTCAGTGCAGCAGAAACGAGCTCTTGCATCTGCACGGGGATTATCAGTTGTCTGTGGAGTATCTGATCCCCCCGGTGATCATTAAACCATCCCCGGGGGCTCCCGCAGCAGCAAGCCGGAGGAGGAAGTGCTGCGAGCGGAGGCAGAAGAGAGGCAAGCGGGGGGGTGTGTGGGCCCGGCTAAAGGCTAGCCCCTTCAAACCACCACTCCCCTCCATCTTCCTCTCCAATGCAAGGTCCATCCGTTAGAAACTGGACGAGATACGACTGCAGATGGCTACGCTAAGGACTTTAAATCACTGTTCATGTCTGATTTTCTCTGAGACCTGGCTGGACGGATCCATTCCTGACGCGGCTATTGAGCTAGCTGGCCGTACCGCCTACCGAGCCGACAGGACTGCGGTCTCCGGTAAGAAGACTGGCGGCGGATTGTGCATCTATATCCACAGCTCCTGGTGCACGAACATCACGGTAATGGAGATACTGTGTAGTCCAGAGGCAGAACTGTTACTGTTAAGGTGCCGTCCGTTCTATCTGCCACGGGAATTCTCCTGTGTTTACATATGCGCTGTTTACATCCCACCCGACGCTAATGCTAAGCTAGCGTTAGCACAAGTGAGCAGCAGCATCAACAACAGCCTGGTAGCACATCCGGACAGTGTTTTTATTGCAGCTGGGGACTTTAATCACACGGACCTAAAATCTGTGCATCACAAATTCCATCGTAATGTGAGGTGTGCTACCAGAGGAGATAGAACTTTGGACCAGGTGTATACCAATGTAACGGAGGCATATGAAGCCCAGACCTATCCCCACCTGGGTCTGTCAGACCATCTCTCTCTTCTGCTACACCCAAGGTATACACCTAAGATCAAGAGTGCTGGTTTTTCAGAGGAAACAGTGAGAACATGGCCAGAGGACGCTGTTCCCATGCTCCAGGACTGTTTCCACCACACAGACTGGGATGTATTCAAAGAACAGGACACTGACAATCGTGTCACATTGGATAACTACACCTCCACTGTTTTGGATTACATTAACTTCTGTGTGGACAATGTTACATGTTGGAGACAGTTCCGTGCGTTCCCAAATACACCACCGTGGATGACACATAGTGTGAAAAATCTCATCCGAGCGAGGGACAGCGCATTCAACTCTGGGGATCGGGAGGCTTACAGTGCGGCTCGGGCTAACCTCAGGAGGGGCATCAAAATGGCCAAATACCAATATCGGAGGCGTATTGAGGCCAGGTTTGAAAACACCACAAACCCGAGACAGATCTGGGCGGGCATCAGGGCCATCACGGACTACGGGAGGAAATCACCACCACCCTCAGCCGATAGTCCCACTCTGGCTGAGGATCTAAATGTCTTTTATGCCCGCTTTGACAGGGAGAACACCGACCCTGTCCTGCCCCCCCTCCCCTCGACCGATCTTGCTCCAGTCCTCAGCGGGCATGAGGTGAGGTGTGCCTTCCGCCTCATTAACACCAGAAAGGCGACCGGTCCAGATGGGAGTGCTGGGCCGGGTGCTGAAAGACTGTGCGGCGGAGCTGGCGGACGTCTTCACCTCCATCTATAACATCTCACTGTCCTGCTCCATGGTCCCTGCCTGCTTTAAAGCAGCCACAATCGTCCCTCTTCCAAAACAGCCCAACGTCACATGTTTGAATGACTACAGACCTGTGGCTCTCACCTCCATCCCTGCCAAATGCCTGGAGAGACTGGTCATCAAACGCATCAAATCGCATCAAATTGCCAACACTGGACCCACACCCATTTGCATACAGGGAGAATCGTTCAACTGAGGACGCCATTGCCATGGTGCTGCACACACTATTGGAGCACCTGGAGCATAAAAACACCAATGCACGGCTCCTCTTTGTGGACTACAGCTCGGCATTCAACACCATTCGGCTGTACAAACTCCGGTCCAAACTCCACCAACTGGGACTCGATGCCAATCTGTGCAATTGGATTGTGGACTTTTTGAGAAACCGATTACAGAGTGTCAGAGTGGGCAAGAACACCTCCCCCACCCTCGTCATCAACACTGGGGCCCCTCAAGGGTGTGTTCTAAGCCCTCTGCTCTACACCCTGTATACACACAACTGCTCTGCCTCTTCTGTGTCCAACCTCATCGTCAAGTTTGCCTACGACACCACAGTGCTCGGTCTTATCACCAACGACGACGAGGCAGACTACAGGAGAGAGGTGAAACATCTTGAGTCACGGTGTCAGAGTAATAACCTTGCTCTGAACACCAAAAAGACCAAGGAGCTGGTCGTGGATTTCCGCAAGAGAGGAAACAGCACCCATCTACCTCTCTCCATAGGCAACGAGGTGGTGGAGAGGGTGAGGAGTTTTAAATTCTTGGGGATGACAGTGACTGAGGACCTGTCCTGGGGAGATCACATCACCTCAGCGGTGGGCAAGGCACAACAACGCCTCTATTTCCTGGGGAAGCTGAGGAGCACTCACATCTCCAGACACCTGATGGTAAACTTCTACAACTGTGCCATCAGTAGTGTTCTGACGTATGGGCTCCTAGTGTGGTTCTCCAGCTGCACTAAGTCGGACCAGCAGGCTCTTCAACGAGTGGCGAAAGTTGCAGGGAGAATCATTGGAACGACTCTCCCGGTGATTAGCATCATTTTCTCCACTCGCTGCCTGGGAAGAGTGCGCAACATTTTGCGGGACCAGCACCATCCCGCACACCAGCTTTTCCACCTGCTGCCCTCAGGGAGAAGGTACAGGTCCATACGGGCCAGAACATCAAGACTGGCTAACAGTCTGTATCCACAGGCTGTGAGGTTACTGAACTCTGCCCCTCCCCTCTTTCTGCCGCCCTCTTATGGACACTAACCCATATCTACAATAATAATTTAGGTTTTTGAACTGGTTGCATTGTTGCAGAATGTCACTACTTACTACTCCCTCTCCCCCCCCCCCCCCCCTTACGGACAATAACGACACTCATACCCACCAAGTAATATCTTTGTACCGGTTGCATTGTTGCAGAATGTCATTATCCACTACTCTCCTGTCACCCACCCTCACCCTCCGTCCCCCAACTGTATCTGAATTTCCCGCTCTGCACTTTATCATGGACATACTTTATGCTGCTGTAGTTTGTGTGTTGCACTATATATATGCTGGGTCAATGTTTGCACGGGGCTATTTAAGGGTATTTTAGTGGGTGTTTGTACGGATGCTCCAAACGCAATTTCGTTGTACTTGTGACAATGACAATAAATACTCTGAAATACTGAAATACTGCAGTGTCTGCTGGTTTTTGACGTTACTCAGCACTGAATTGATGAATTAAAGCAGTTGATTGCACACTTCACTTATCTCACCTGGTGTCTTAGGCTTAAATTGAGTGGAGAAAACCCAACTCAGCTCACCTCTGGACCAGCGTTATCCGCCCCTGCTCTATAAATGTATCTGTACTCTGTACTTCTACTTTGTCTATATTACAACTATGCCAAATATTCAACCACATTGCCAAATCTTGGTTAACACGTAGATTGCTGTCACAACCTGCAAATCTGCTTAATTGGCTCTAGGAGTGGGTTGTTCATGCTAATTGCTTGATTGGCTCATTATAACCAAATTAACTGATCTCACCTGGTATCTCAGGTTTAAGTGTATCAACTACTTTAATCCATCAATCGAGTGCTGAGTAACACCAAAAATCAGCAGACACTGCGGCTCTCCAGGACCAGGGTTGGCCACCCCTGCACTAAACCATTCCCCAAACAAAATTCTGTTGATGTACTAAAAAGTTTTTATGGGTATAATAGTGCACTACTACATTCGGGAGGAAAAAACTCCATCTTTCCCTCCATTTCCATTTGGGGATCATTTTAGCATCGGTCACGGAGGGGACATTTGGATGAAGATACCTCAGAATTGCCCATGTGAACAGCCAATCAGATGCCTTTGCGATCAGATGTAAGCAAGGCTGAGGAACTGCTTGCAGAGTAACAGGAGCTGAATGCACAACCGCACACAGATGGCCTAAACACATGCATCAACACACACACGCATCAACACACACACACACACGCATCAACACACACTGCCCAACATATCAGCCGTTAAAGGTAATACAGTACAGACTTCAGCAAGCTGGGTCTAAATCAACAGCAGTATTAATCCACCCTCATGCACCAAGCAAGACCATTGATAAGCTATGGCCTTTGGGAGACAGGGAAAATGATGTCATAGCATTTCACTTTTAAATACATCATTATTTGTTTGTATGGACTAGTTTGTTAATGAAGTCTGCAGATTGAATTCTTACGAGTAGGCAGGAGAGCATTCAGTAATCCTGGGGCTCCGGCTAAACACGTAACGGTAATACTGCAGGATATGGATGGGTGACCTATGCGCTGGGCCGCCTGCATTAAACGTCCCAAACCAAGCTACCGAAGGGCCACTCCAAGCAGGCAATCAAAATGGATTTAAGGTGCTTTTTTTAAACCCCTAGCCGATCATACCTGGTCCGTGGCTGGTGGTCACAGCTGGTTGGTTAAACGGGTACGGCGAGCTGCGGTTAAACTGTTGACAAGCTGACAATTTTACTGGCATATGGTGAAGCGCTGGTCAACCAGCTATGGCCAAGAAATGTTGATATCGTTAGCACAGCTTTATCCAGTTTAGACTGGTTTAAGCAGGAATTTTAAGCCAGGCTGGCTCGCGTTTCACGAACGAGAAGCAAACCACAGCGCTTAGAAAAGAAGGAAACGTGTAAAGGTAAGAGCAAAGGACCCAAACACACTGCAAACTGCTGCGATACCATCTTCACCCCAGCCCAGCAACTGCATGGGTGAAATAACCGTTGACATTTAAAGAGGGCACATCGGATACGTTATTAGGGGCTGGACATTGCTGGGGAAACCTGCAAGCAAAATGTTTTGGCACAGTCAATATTTTGGGTGTGCACTGAGATTTTACGACGCTGAGCCATAAAGGTGGAATTCCGTGCTTCTCGTCTACAACGGGCATAAATGCCAAGCATTACCAACAGGTCAGAACTCACAGACATACTGGCTCGGGAAAAAAAAAAATGTTGTGTTTATTTAATGGGTCACTAATCTAATCTGATTGGCTTATTGTCGAGAAAGAAAAGCACTGATTTGTCTGGCACGCAGGGGGGAGGGGTTAGCCTTGCCTATTTTTAAAAGTCCTATAAAAACTCCGTCAGCAGGTTGCATTCAGTTAAACAATGCGGCACTTCAGACAAGTACAGAAACACAGATATTCGCAAGCAGTGAGGCCCCCCCCCCCCCCCGAGTCAAGGAGTGGTTCAGATACCTTTTCAAACAATAAGGCTCCTCATTCAAGAACTGATTCTGAATCAGGGACATTCACAGGCAATACTGGATCCATGTCAAGGATTGGAGATGATTATTTCACAAACAATACTGCATTTATATTTACTATAGGCTCCAAAATTACTGGCACCCCTGATTGGCAATGCACAAACAATGCAAATAAAAAAAAATAAAGAATTGCAGAGGAATGGAATATCTCAACATGTGCGAAATCATTTTATTCAAAATAAATTCCAACATAATCAAGGTTTTATAGTTACTGGCACCCTTCATTTATTACTTAGTGCAACCACCTCTGGCAAAGAAAAACAAGTCTTTTCCTGTATGCAGTTGCATCCTCCATCCTAGAGGTTTACATCAGATCCATATCTTTAGAATATTTCAGTATATTGCCCGAACAGTGCTCATTAGCATATTCAATCATTTGTGAATCTTCTTGTAGCCATTAACAGATTTATGAAGGTTCATGACTATCAGCCCCTTTGGAACAGACAGTCATTTCGTTTTCCTTCATGATGTTGGACAAAGGGATACTGCATGTGCGAGACCTCATATTTATACGACTGTGAGACAGGAAGTGATGTAATGTCTCAATATAGTTCCTTAACACTTAGATAAGAGGAACTTAATATCTGGTTTAATTTTGGCGGATGTTATCTGCAATAATCTTTAAGGGTGCCATCAACTGAGAAGCCTTGATAAAAAAATTAAAAAAAAGTTTAAGTATTGTTTGTGCATTGCCAGTCAGGGGTGCCAGTGATTTGAGCCCACTGTATATTTGTTTTTTTTTTGGCATTTTAAGCCTTTTCTGTACTTTGGTAAGTTGTGGTTTTAAAATGTACTTTAACAAATATATTTTGAGTTGTCTAGCACCCATGTCAAGTACTGAATCAGGTAGATTTCCAAGGGCAATTTCTGAAGACAAGCCCTTGGCGAGATCGTCATCCCAAGAGTCAACACAAAACAGACAGTCAGTATATGGGGAAGGATTCCATGTTCTACAAGAGCAAATAATACACCAGACTCCGCTCTTTCTAATAAAATTCTGCCCAGTTTTCACGCCCGCCTCGACAGTCAGAGCAGCGTGTGAGCTAAGGATCGGCATACAAACAAAACTGCCCCACATGCAGAACAGGGTAAGCACGAGATTTTCTTATCTGGGCTGAAACACAAGGCAGGGTGTGGCTGTGGGCGTGTGGTCACGCGTAACCCACTTATAATAAGAATGATATTTGAGGCTTTTCAGTGGGGGGCTGATAGTCCCTGCTGCCAGAGGGACAGGTTGTCACTGGCTTCCCCAACCGGACTGACAGGTGCATTGAGGAGACGTGAATAGTGATTACACCAGCCAATCAAAAGCGCCGCAGTGTTTTTTTTTTTTTGTGTTGAAAGGGTGTGGCCAGACGGTGACATGCTTAGAAACACACCGCTTAGAAACAAAAGGACACCATTTTACCAACCCCAGGGGGAAGAGACAGAAATATCACTGCGCAGTGTCAGCCAGATTCACACTCCCGGATCAGCCAATCAGGGCCAGAATCCTGGTAACACAAACCCTGCTCTCTCACATGACTGGACATTTACCATTTATAGCTCATTCTTCCTTCTCAAGGTGCATTGGCAGTGATACAGCCAGCCTCGGGATCACCAATTCCACTTCCTGCACTGACAGGATGTGGATTCAGTCAGCAGTTCACAGCTCAGCGGACAAACCGGTTCTCAGGTACAAAAGTTTTTCTTGGCTAAAACTCAGCTTCCCAAAAGATAAAACTGGACTCTCAAATGACTGCTTCTGGAATCACTGACATGCCTGGAGGTAGCGGGTTAGGTGTACAGGAAGGGAGGGGCTAAAACGAGACTTTCTTGTTCCCTACCTGACCTCACTGCGGGAGTCCCTCACTCTCCCAATTTCATCTGACCCTCCTTCATCAGGGCGGCCGATAAAGCTCAGCGAAACACTAAATTAACACCAGGGGTGTGTCCGATTACACTAAAATACTGTATGTGTCCTCCCAAACTATCCCTCTTCTCCTCCTCCTTCCGAATACCAAGTGGAGTGTGGGGGAGGAGGTGACAGGAGGAGAGGTGGTCAGATGGTCAGATTCTTTCCCAGTTTTTGGGATGCACCCCCGTATCCACACCTCCGGTAAACCAAAAAGAACCCAAGACTGGGGGTTTCAACACAGTCAGGAGCGAAAATGATCCTATCCGCAGGCCAAAAGGCCCAATGTACACTAAGTAACATCCTGAATTTTTAGACTTACCATGTTTCACCTGCATGCAAGACTTTTCGACAAAACAAATCCCAAATTACCAGCTGGCTGTGAACGTGGACGGATATCCCATCCGAAAATCAGAAGCACAAAATTCAGGAGACCAGGGACGGGCGGTCTTCCAGCTGCCTGCAGGTTATTCAGCCTCTGCACCCAAAACGCTCATTTCCTCACTGAGGTTCGTTAAAAGCCATTTACTCAGGCTAAATAACAGCAAGGAGGACAGTACCTCAACATTTGTGCACATAACACTGCACCCATTACTGCCTGGCAAACACTGCTTTTTCTCAGCCACACAGAAGGTATCAGATGATTCTCATTGTCCTTCAACCCTCCATGTTTGGGTACCTATAGTGCGTAATCCCAGAAGAAGAGACTCCAATGCAGGCGATACGAGATATACTTTATTGAACCCCGAGGGGTGATTTGTCCTCTGCATTTAACCCATCCTATAGTTAGGAGCAGCGGGCAGCCACAGCGCCCGGGGACCAGCTCCAGTTCTAACGCCAGTTGCTTGTTCAGGGGTCCTCCGGCAGGGACACTGGTAGGACTGTTCCTATGATGCATGTTTTTCTGGGTGGGGGAAACCGGAGTGCCTAGAGGAAACCCACGCAAACACAGGGAGAACATGCAAACACCACACAGAAAGGCCCCAGGCCAGATTCGTACCCAATACCATCTTGCTGTGAGACAGCGCAGTGATAATCACTGCATCACTGTGCCGCCCCAAATCCTTGCCAAAGCCAGGATCTGCCTACAGACAAAAGGGGAAAACATCTACAATATTCATGTAATTCAGAGGATGGGAAAACTCCATTACTCATTACTCGTACAACCCAACTACAAATGGAAGGAGTCTGCGTCTGCATGTATGCACGCCTGTTCGATTTCTATGACATCTGTTCATCCAATCGTCTTCATACTTGGCCGGCGTACAGCTGAAGGCTGAAGGAAGAGCAAAGACAAGCGAGAAGTTGCTTGGCAGAGCAGTTCTCCAGAGCTGCATGCAGCAAGATCAGAGGCTGAATGAATAGCCTGTTCCAAACAATGCGCACACAATTATCACGATGCCAAATTCATACCTGAGCAATATTTGCACAATATTCGCGATACAAGAACACTACTTCCACATTGCTCACACAACTTCTCAGGGCAAAATAATCAGAACTTCGAGTTCACAATATTGGAATCGTATTTGAGTAGTACATTTATACAACAAACAGAAGGCAGCAACAATATCACTTGCTGACACCATTCTGCCACCGCTGCATCGAAAATGTGAACTACCACACACTGTAATCATCTACAGGCCACAATAATGGCTTGTCAACTTAATACACTTACACACAAAGCATCTATTCAGCCCTATAATCCCACAGCAACAGCCATTTATTAAACTGAAGAGGACAAAAGTGAGGTCCATCAAAGAATGAAACCAGCAACAAACACTCGAGCCCCAGCTCCCCAAACCCCCGCTCCTGAACCCCCATAGTACACTCGAGCCCCAGCTCCTGAACCCCTATATTACACTAAATCCCAAACTACCAAGCCACCATCAAACCGCAGTCTGATATAGTCTTGCCTGGTAGCAGACCCGTAGTGACTCTGACCCTCTTCCACTGTAGAGGTTTCATGGTTCTTTCCTTCATTATCGATAAAGGGTTCCTTTGGTGTTATCGATCAAAGGCTCTTTCTTCTCTTAAAATGTTTAGCCTAACTGCTCTATGATCATCAGACAGGCCTCGTGGCTCTTTGCCATCATAAATATAGAACGAGTGTGTCCTCGTCGTTGAGGGCTTACAGTTTTTACCACAACAAATAAGCCTCCAAGTTTGCTCTTCACGAGTCCGAGGTAACCAAAGCGAACAGAACACACGAATGATGATGCAACAAAGACAACAGGTAATCGACAGGACAAACTTTGAACTTGCATAGCTCTGTTATACATATGTAATTTATCCATATTCCTGGTACATGAGACAGTCCCCCCGTCACAGATGTCCAAGAGCTCTGTCATACCTCGTCATCCTTGCGTCTGAGCAAAGCAGCTGCCTGTTTGGACATATTGCTCCCTTCCTGACGAACGCGGTGTCCGTGCGCTCATGTGCAGGGCGGCCCGCCCGTTTATTCCCGTTCCTTATCAGCTTAATTCAACAACCACAGCCCGAGTCAAGCGCTCAAGGGCATTCACTCTCCGCCTCTTTAATTCACACCACCAACAACGGTCAGTGGAATCTCCTTACGGTGGAGTCTCACGCCAGCTGTAATTCACCACCCAGAAATAATGGCGCCATTTCAGGCTGAATAGCCAGTTCCCAACAGTGTGTTACATCAGGCCATAGCCTCCATTAAACCGAGATTTAATATTATACATAATTAGTATTATACAAATAAACAGGAAAATATCAGGATGTTAATGTGAATAAAAAAAGGCTGATGACTCTTCAAAAGAAAAGATGGACTGAAGGACAATTGGGAAACACAGTCAAATACTGAAACTTTAGACGGCAGCTTTTCAGGATATTGGGGGGGGGGAATCAAATTCAGAGTTGCAGAGCGCTGTTGTTTTTGAATTAAGAGTTGTGATCATTGCAGAAGCATTAAAGGTCCCCTCTTATGTCACCAGGTGCACAGCCAATTAGTTATTACAAACCATTACAAAATCTTTCCCCTCTTGACATAACATGGGGAAGAAATCAACCAGAGGCAAGAAGAACTTATCAACTTCAGCCAAGCAGTCAATCAGATTTCATTATTCTGGGTGGTCACTCCCCCTTGTGATGTCAGGAAGGGGAGATTTTGTACTGGCTTATAATGGATAAATAGCCGTGCACCTGGTGGCATACTTGGGGACCTTTAAAATGATCCGTTAAGGCCATTTTAATTGTGCACTTGTGATCTTAAACTGTGGAAGGTTGAGTTGACCACTGCCAAAAATCATTCAATCAGTTCTCATCAAAAATAATTTGTGTGGCACTGTACTGCATTTCTTTAACTCACTCAAAAACCACTGGACAAAGGAAATGTGCGAGACCACACCGAAAAACCACTGCCCCCGCCCACAAGAGATTGAGGGAAATGGATTCTAAACGAGGAGCTAAAAACATCACAATGCCATCCTCTCATAGATGGTCTTATAACGATGGAGGCCAAATACCAAACATCACCCATCATGAGGGCTGTCCTCAACAGTGGATCAAAATCACAAGTTCTCCAGAGAAGTTCACGTAGAATCCCGCCTCTCTAAAAAAGCAGAGCTTGATCGCTTCACCGGGGCTAACACTGCTGAATATACAAGCTCCATTAATGTCTACCATCTGGGACGCTCTCACAAAGAAATAAAATCCATCATGGCTAATCTGAGGTTAAATAAAGCAATATACACCATTTCTTAACGTAGAACGCAATGCTAAAGTACCCTCAGCCGTATGGGCATAAGACAAGGAATGACAACATATAAAGGGTTTTTTAATGTATGCCTATGTAACACAATGTGTTTAACACTTTTGGGCTTGAGAGAAGTTTCAAGAGTGAAAAGGAAGACAGAGGTAACTGTCCAGTTTCATCTAGGACCTGCAGGTTATGTGGAAAGTGTGGAACAGGACAGCTGGGACGTTACATCGTTTGTCATTCAGAATACGAGTCTGATATGATGCGCAGTCATCAAAATTCGATGTTATGTTGAAGGTGACTGAACAGTTTGGTTGATGATTTTGCTACATGAAATTGTTATTAGAAGGTATTTAAATTAGGTGAAGGCCATATAGCTTCCATGTCCTCCAACCTGATTATCCAGTGAGTTCACCTAATGAATTTGACAAAGCTACACCCAAAAATGTCATGGTAGTGCAAAGGCGTAATGAAAGTAACACTGTTCAAAAACAATGTGACCTTTTGACCCCATTAACCAGGTCAAGGTCATCCACCTTTAATGTTTTGCAAGCTGATTATGCAGAACATACACGCTGTAAATTTTATGTGGCTACAACAACAAGTGCGCCGCCTATCGGCGAATGTTGTATTGCTGCGCAATACTAGTCCCCTACCGGTGTAAGCATATTATATTTCCTAAAAAGTAGGTCAAAGTGACCTGAATAGGGTACATGACACACCCTCTCCCCAGGTTGCATCCACACACCAACTTTGATGTTCCTAGGTCATAAGGTATTGAAGTTATGGAGCGGACACAAAATCCGGACGGACGGACAGACGGAGTGCAATCCTTTAGTTCCCTCCGTGTCTGGTAGGGGACTAAAAATAGTGGATGTAATCAAGGAAACCCTGTTTACAAAGAATGTGACTTTTTGTCCCCTTAAAGTAGGTCAAGGTTACCCATCTTCGAACACGTCCAAGCTGTATGTCCCAAGAACAGTCCCGTGAATTTCATTACCCTGACATTAATAGGAATGGAGTTATTGTCTACAGACAGACAGATACCTGATGGCCGTATTTTGGCCTCAGGTAAAAATAGTGGCTCTGATATGGGATCAGTGTTGCCTTTTCGCTCATGAAGGACAGACCATGAAAAAGTTGACCTGGATCCGTTTCGTCCTCCTCTGATAGTACAGCTGATAGCATTACGCGTTAGGGTGCAGCTCCGAACTAATACTGCCTTTTTTAGTCAAGATCTTCTGCCCAGTTCCCCCCCTAAAAACAACTTATAGTTGAGACAATTTTTTGTGCATTTTTTATTTCTGCTTGGAGCAAACCAAAGATTGCAAGTCGTTCTAGGTCAATGCACAATAACTCCTGGCATCCCACGTGACCATTACAAATTCAAAAATTTCAAACTTCCTGCGATCGTTTCAAAGAAGTTCTCTGCAGTTGCAGAGTAGAAAGAGACAGGAAGGTTGAGGAGAAGAATGGGGAAGACATGCGGCAAATGACTGAGTCGGAACCGAACTCCAAAAGCACAGACTTCTCCAAATTCACTGTATCCATCTACACATCACAGTCATTTAATGGACAGGTTTATCGAAAGCAATAGTCAGTCGATTAAACAAGGCCAATAGCCCTAGAGCAATGCCGTATTGGGCCTCGTTCAACAATACTCATTTGAGGCTTGCCTGAATGTTTGAACCACAAACACTGAGAGTCCCAGTCAATCTACTTGGTAAAAACGCTACAGCCGCGTTATAATCTGGCCAGGATCCAGCTGCAGACTCTGTAGTAGAAGCAGATGATGCATTTATTCTCAGGATTATATCAAACAGCAGATGACACAATAAGCGCGAACGATCTAAACAAAAAGAGGGCTTTGACGACCAGAACATGGCATGATAATCATAGAAGAAATGACTCTCAGTGGTCACAGAAATAAAACGGTCTATTACAGTCTGATGACTGAGAACCAGTGAGTGGGTACAGAGAGCTTAAACTGGGAACGGGTGACAAGGAAAAGGGATGAGGTTAATGGACTGCACACAGCAGGCATGCAAACTAATGAAGACTAATAAAGGGATTTAACCACTAATATTACACTCGGGGGGGGGAATCTGTGTGATAAAACATGAGTTTTGCGACAAGCTGGTCCGTACACAGCTGGACAGGTACAGAAGCAATTCAGCTTTGGGAGATGTGGTAGTGCAGGGGTTAAAGTGTGCTTGACTTGAGATCGAAAGGTCCTGAGCTCAGGCCCTTGCCACGGCCTTCACGGTTCATTTAAAAAATACTTAACTCCCACACTGCCTCACTCCACCCAGGTGTGTAAATGGGTACCAATGAATTGCCAGGGAAACCTGACAGAGCTGGGGGAGTACCTGTGATGGACTGGCATCCCATCCCAGGGGGAGTAGCAAGACTCCGAGTCGCTTCATGCCACAGGAAACCGGGGTTAAGCGCCGGCCCGATGGGTCACTGGACCCACTGACTCGCGTTGCTCGACAGCACAACTGAAATATCCCACAAGGGAGCTAAAACAACCACACCAAGGATGAGCTCCACAATTAGATCTATTGAGGCTCTGTTCAAATACTTGGAAGGGCCACTAGGATTGTCATCAAATAAGAAAATACACTTGGGCAGGGGTGGACCCCATTGTCCAGTAACTGCTAGGTCACTGTTCCTCCACACAAGATGGACCCAGAGGTCTGGCATTGAATCTGGACTGTAAAGGGGACATCCAATCAGATCTAGCTTCACCAGGAGATGGGCAGAAGACAGCGTCTCATCGCATTCTAAAAAAAATCCACACTTGCCAGCAAACTGCAATTGGAAGTTATAGTAATGAGTGCCGAGAATTTTCAACTGGATGACCATTTTATAACAACGATAAGTACTAAGTAATAGGCGTGGCTTCAACCAAGATTATATTAACTGCACAAAGTCAGCTTTTTACATGAGATCAAAATCCACTTTTATTAAGTACATACGGGTAATTCATTTAATATGCTTGCAGAAGACTTAAAATAAAATTTGTGTATCTGTAATTTGGCAGTTGCGGTCAATATACAGTAAATGATGACCTCAAAAATGCTGCCTTTCTCTCCCAATGCCATCCAGCACCATGTTTCAACAGCAGCAAGCAAGCAGCTAGCACATTATTAGCATTTCACTTATCACAGATTTTTTCGCTGGTCTATCAGATGGAAAAACCCCTCGAGTTCAAGGCATAAGTGAATCATTCAGACTCATTTCCCCCTTTGAAACGAAACAAAAAAGGCTTCTGTGATGACATGACTCAATGTGGAAAACCAACACAAACCACGAGAGTGTAAACACTATAGATAATGTGGGTTGACCTTGGTAAAAAGGCCAATGGAAAAAGGCCGCAGAGGAGAATCTTATAATCCAAGCAATAAACATGAGCCATTCAGGGTCAAGAAAACTTTAGAAACTTAGAAAACACTCTTGACCAAATCAAACTTCAACAGCTCTGATTGTCTAACATAAATACATTGAGTTAAAGGGAACATTTCACTGAAAAACTAATACACAGCTGATAAGCTTGTGTGACAGGTGTTAACTATCGAATGAGGGCAGTTATGATCTTAAATGCCTGACTTGGCACAAGAAGGAAAATTGACCTCAGATTCTAGCAGTGGAACCCTCTACCATATTGACACCAAAATACAATCACCTGTTCCATGTTAATACAAGTGGTTCTAAGTACAACATACGTTACGCCAGCAAGCATATCAGTGCTTTTGGATCTACTAAATTTTAAGAAGAAAAACAATCTCTAATATTCTGTTATTTCCAACCTGCAACAACTTGCAAGTATTTAAGTGCTGGATATTAAAATTCTATTGCTTATAATGGGGAAAACACTGCTGCCATGAAAACCAGATTTTAATGGGCTCATTCTCTCCCAATCTGATGAACTAGAAGATCTCCACTATGATGAGACGAATCAAATTTTAACAAAATCAGATGAAAATCCGCAATTTTATGAATATTTGAAATGTATGACCCAAACCCCCATCCCCCTCAATATTTAGCCCTTCTGCAGAGGAAGGGTCGCCTCACATGACAGGGCTGCATATCAGCAGATGTGGAATGGAAAGCCGCATCTTTTGAGCTTGGTTTGAATTCCGACCATTAAAGCAGAAGCTGTGGCAAAAAAAAATGTCTGAACTTTTGCTAGTACTTCTGCTGAACTTTGACCTACTTTCTCTAAAAAGACCATGGCCGATCTATGTATCAAGTTTGGCAATGATTTCTATAATATTATACGTACCAAGCAAGCTGCTTATGCAAGGTTCCCACTATCACAATTCGCGGCACGATTGAAATCATGGTCTTAATCGTGGCGTAATCGTGGTGATCCAATCAGATCTCATCAGATCTTGAGGTCAGTCGTGTTGATCGTAGAAAGGTTTTGGACAGTTCAAAAATTTCCAACGATCAACACGATTAATCGTCAATTGTGATCATTGCATCACCTCGTATCCAAACCTGAAATTTTAAGCCGCTTTCACAACGGACGCGAAACAAACACGACAGATTACATTCAAAGTCAATGCAAAGATGTAACCTTTGTGCGAAAAATTCGTTTTGCGTCCGGTGTGAAAGCAGCTTCAGAGAAGTTCCACGATCAGCTCAGAATGGCCAATCGTAACGTTCGTAACGGAGCGCACGACAGTGGGAACTAAGCATTACAAACAGAGAAACACTCAAAACCAAAGAGAATGCCTATAATCACGTCCTCCGGGGCGAGAGAACGATTAGATATTAGCAATAAAACTGCTTCACCATCCCTGTATTAGAATATGCAGAACTCAATACTCCTTATTGAAAAAGCAGTTAGCCATGGTTAAAATCCTAAACTCTAATTCTCAAACCCTATGTAATTAGTCTCTCATTCTACCACATTTCATCAGCATGCAACTAAATCTTCCAAATGATCAAGTCTAGTTTATTGCAAAAACCTCGGGAGTTCAAAATTTGCCAAATGAGCCAGCCTCTATTACAAACACAAATAATTAAAAAAAAATAAATAAATCACTGCAATGATGTAAAATGCTCAATATTCACTTTAAGATCACTTAAGAAAAATGCTGTAGTCAGTTCTGGATATCAACATTAACATTATAAGAATTAATTGGGGAAGCGCATGCAAGAAGCACTCTTCCTAACAGGTAATGCTTAGTAATGCAAAAACAAACAATAAATAATCTACGCATAAATGACAGTCACTAAGTGTTTCTCCAACATAAGTACACTCAAACAACAAAAAGTACATAAGTTATTTAACAAAATCAAAACAATTTGACCCTTCAGTGTCCTCAAAAACAAGTGTTTGCCACTAACATGGCAATATACCCCGCCACCTCAATTTTATGTGTCCGGACGGACGGATGGACGTATGTACGGAGCCCAAAGCTATATCCCCCGCTTCGCGCTAATCGCGCAGCGGGGGATAAAAAAGTTAAGAGATTTTTAAGTGGCTTTTGAAAACGACATGGTTTTCCGGCCTCAGAACGTCAGACTATTCAAAAGACTGGAGGCCCTGGCAGCAAAATGCAAACCACCAATGTCAACCATCTACCTCACTATTTGGCTGATATGATGGATGAAATATGCTGAGCAGTGATCCTGCACTCAATCTGGGCCTGTACAAATGGGTTGCTCAAACGAAGTTGAGAGTAACTGCCAAGAAAGCTTAAAAAGACCCTGCACTTAAATCAGGGTACATTTTAAAGTTGCCTATAATGTTAAGTTTCATCCTAATGTAGTCCAGGCAGCTTAAAAAAAAAAGAAAAAAAAAAAGATGGCAGCCAGAGTCAGGCCTATCTGAGAAAAAGGCTTCATTTGATCGTTCAAATACACGGAAATAAGGCTGAACAAGGGAATTTCACAGGCAGTCTGGTATGTTACATCCTCATTTCATTCACAAGGATATATTAATGATTGTTCATTGCTGCAAATGGTCACATCTCTGTTAGGTGGGGGTGGGGCGCGGGGATGGGAGGGGTGGTAGCATGTCGTAACCAGGTCACAGGCCCAAGGGAGGACGGAGGGTCCTGCTGGCTGTTCTTGATTTCTTAATATTACAAAAATTATGGAGTTGAGGGAAAAAACCCCACAAACTTTATTACATCAACGTTCAGTACAGTCTTCAAATATTGAATTCAGTGATAAAAGATTAAACGGCCAATTCATTTTAAAAAATACATTTTCCAATCACTGTTCAGAGAGAATGGCAAAGAAAAAAATCTATATTGCGTTTGGAATATGTGAAAGTGAAAAATAATTTAAGGAATGATAAGAGCCAGTAACTCTGGAGTACGGTAGGACCGCAGGCCCAAACCAGAGAACCACGGTGATAAACATAATCGTGACCAAATTGTCTGACAATGCATTCTGAAAAACGAGCACTGCTTTGCCAGAAATGACATTGGAATTGTTGTTTAAAATATTTTTAAACTGTGAAGCCACTTGGCTATTGAGTGACTCTTCCAGCAACGTTTTCAGAGACTGACAACCTTGCTGTCTATTGATAGCACAACCAGATCCACAGCCAAGCCATTATCCTCGTTACATTTTGCCATGTATAAATCAGACCTGTAGACACTGAGCTGGAGAACGCAGTAATGGCTCATTGGAAACTGAAACCATTTTAAGTATTGAGACAGTAATCGATGGCATATTACTGTCCCACAACAGTACTCTGATGCATTTTTCAAAGACTGTTGCAGATACAACTTTGGATTGGGGTTGATAATGACCATCAAATAAGGGTCAGTAACCTGAGAGCGGAGCGTAAGGCATGAAACCAGGCAACTCTTTCGGTCGTCGACGCCCACTGGCCATGTGACAGCGAAAATAATTTGCGACACAGAGGCAGGAAAAGCACATTTCAAAATACAGGCCTGAGGAATTTCTTCACTTACATCACCCGCAACACGAAGTGTCAGTCAATTTCTCCTTTCAAATAAACCATTTTACAATCTCAGCACTAAAGTTCATAAAGCAGTTCCTCTGATTCTACGTCTCTTTATTGATTTATTGCAATAAAAGGACGTCAGAAGATCCCACAGCTTAGGATTCACTGGCATTCACAATTTGCGAACGTTCAAGAGTTTGGAAACAAGGAAAGGACATCGGCATGAGGATCTAATTTTTGCAGACGGGCCCGTACTGTGCAATATTTTAAACACTGTGTCTTAATGTTTCTCGCGTCTTTTAGCATTTCCTTGTTTTTACCCATTTCTGTCAGATCAAATATCCAGCCGTCAGGCGGAATGGCGAATTAACATAATTAAATTTAAGCCTTATTAGTAGTATACCATTAGCTATACTGCCTTGTGAGAAAAGCTGAGGTGATCTGCCATTCTCATGAACACCCATTTCCGATACCAGACACGCCACACATTAGCGAGTCGGGAAAATGAAACCGACTCTTCAAATAAAGTTGAGGCAGGTACGTTTTTCTCCCATTCAGTAATTAGCCTGTACGAATTTCCCATGTGTAGGTTACCAAGTAACTATAGGACTCCGTATGAATGTGCTGCGTCTTGCGCGTTTTCCTCGGTGACTGAATTGCCAGAGGACTAACTCGTTAAGATATCAATCGTTTTAATGAGCAGCAATGTTACGCAACATCACAAAACATTCAACAAAAAAAACAAAAACAAAAAACACCGATGCCCACAGATTGGATACGGACACATAACACAGGCTACCGACGAAATGCACCTGCCGACAGAGCGGCATCAGCAAGCCTGTGCGCCCGTCTGTCAGGAGGACAAGACAGATCGGAGTAACACCAGCCCTCCCACGTAGACAAAGGTCTTCCAAGTCGATCCTGTAATAAAAGTGAGTCCAAAAAATAAACGTATTCGCCGGCAGTTTTACCTGCTGTTTGTCAAAATGTTCTTTCTCCGCCCCCAAACTGTGTTCAGCTCTCCGGCTTTTTATCCTCGACGAAGTCATGTTTCAATCTTTAGTACAAAATCTGTAGAGTGATATTCCCAAGGGGTCTCGTCGCTAGTTGTGGCTCAATGGTGGCAAACGGCTCAACATCTGCTCCCCTGAAAATATTACGAAGACGGCATGGGGAGAGTTGAAGTGTAAGTTCAGGAGATGCGCTCCGAGCAGAGCCAATTGAAACGTAACCCTTCTCAAAGCCCGCACTATAAACACCGCACTCGCCGGGGAGGGAGGAAACTGGCAGAACTACTATTTCAAATGAATGTACCTGCATCACAAGAGACGGGAGGCAGCATTGTGCTCGTGATACGCAGATTCCTTCCTAAGGTGTGGAACATAACATGAATTTGAAATGTCAAGACAGAGAAGAGTAAGATAGGGAAAATGTCGAACAAAATAGAACCAAACTAGACCGTAGCAGTTGCCTCGGCTACGTCATTCTTTGCCCCAGCTGAGAAGGATGCCGTAAAGCTTTTGCAGCAAGCTGAACGCTGATCCAGGAGGACAGCGATTGGTTTGTCGCAATTTTATTGTTCAGTAACGACGTCCAACAACTGTTAAAACGATAGGACAGTAAAAAGGACGCTTTAATGGAATACTTTACAAATCATACTTATATAATGCATTCATATCGAAATACATTTTGTGGTCCGTCCAGAACACTCGCGTGAACTTGCGAACAACCCCTCGAAAATGTCAGCACCCCAAAATACGAAAGATGAAGTTATTTTACTGTTATTGTATCGACTCCTTCGTGCATTATCACTCAAGCTCAATTGAAAAGATACGGAAATACTATTTTTAAAATTCTCATTTAACACTGAATGATAAAAAGAGTTAAAAATCTCAGATTCTCCCGTAAGAAATCAAGACAACAGCACAACATAAATGCGATACAAAGGAATGTTGCTTTTGGCAGCAATGCCAAATAATCGCTGTCCCCAGAAGCAAAATACATGTGAAAATAAAATAAAGGACACAAATGTATGATTGCGTGATCGCTACAATTGATATGAACCCGAGTTATCCTGTCAAATGAAAAAAAAAAAAAAAAGTCAGCTGCACAAAAACCTCGGGTGTCATCATTTAACAAGTATAACAATTCAAGAATTTGTGTAAACTTAGGTACGTTTTCAATCCAACTGTAGTTTGGTAAGCTTCTGCGTGTCTGAGTTTGACTCCTTGAGCAGTGAATGAGGTATACGGCCTCCAGAACTGGAAGATGACTCATATGACAGAGCATCCATACCCCTTCGTGAAAAACCAATTTAATATGGCAACCTATGAACAAAAGTGCCCAATCCAGTCGTCAACTTCATGTGTAATTATGCATTTTTAGAGAACCAGTCCACTCTAAAGCACAATGGATCCATGAAGTACATTTCAATAAAGAAGAACTAGTCACCCTCCAACACCAAACTGGTAAGTCACGTCTTCGGACTTACTTTTGGAAGTCAAGTTCAGCATGGCTTTTCCACTAACATTTTCACATTCCCCGACAGTCTAATATTCCCCGGAGATGAAAATGCTAATCCCATTCCAAATTCAAAGGCTCCAGAAGAGTCATTATCCTCCCTGAGCTATTCTTCTATCAATACTTCATTTCTTCTGATCTGGGATAGGAGTGATTTTGTCTATTTCCATAAAGACTAGTCAGAGGGCAAAAGGCTTTACTCAGGTTTCTGTGAGTACAAACACTACATCTTTAAAACGACTTTTGTTTTTGCATAGGCAACTCTGACGAGGAGATCAGTGGCAAAATGGGCTCTTTGGTTGTCCAGCAGCCCGTCTGGCGTGAGAGTGTCTGGAGTCGCTGGCGGAGCAGGACAGGACAGTTTGGGCGCGGTCAGCTGTTACTCTCTGACACATCGTCGGCATCCTGCTTCGCGCGGAGTCCGTCGCCACAGCCCTCTGTTTAGGAACAGGACCCCACCGGTGCACGTCATCCCCACTGGCTCCTCCCCCTGATCAGAAGAGGCAGAGATTGGGTAGACTAGAGACAAAAATAGATGATGCGTACACGTCATTTCAGCCCATTTGGTCTTAGAATTCTAACTCTAATTTGAAATTTTAATGTACACAGATTTTATGCACACAGATTCAGATGAGCTCAACCGAGTTTTCTACAGAGACTCTGCATTCAAAACTCAGGTTAGTCCAGAACTAAGCCTGGACGGTGCTAGTAAAACTTGACCAAAATTTTCTGTATTCAATATATTTATTGAAAAATTTATTTTACAGTTTAATGCCATTTACTCTACTGTGTAGCGCAATCGACGTGGTAAAGAATGGGGCTTGTAACCTGTTTGATTGCCAAATAGAAGGCAGTTGTACTCTCAAGAAAGATGTTTATTCTGAGACTTTTCAAGTACAAATTAAGCTGTATAAGTAGACAACGAGCAAAATACAAAGACTGAGTAAATTTCACATGCGTGACAGTTTTCAACAGCATGGTGGAAACACGTTTGTCAGGTCACACAAACAGAGTTGCCCCCCCACCTCCACTGGTGACCGTTCCAGGGAATAAGCCCTAGGCTGCATTTCCCATTGTATTCATCTAAGACAGACCCCCCCCCTTAACCATTCTACTCCTCTGAAACTCTGCAGATGAGTGCTGAGTGTTTGGGCACAAAATGGCCGCCGCGCCTCTCCCAGGTTGTTTCTACATATTGATGAGGGCCCCATTATAATGATTTTACATCGGGCCACACCACCATAGACAAGTCTTCCATGTAAAAATTTTTAAAAAGCTTCGGTCAGTCAGGGCGATTGAAACCATTGTAACCTTCCCTCACCTTATGAAGGTTCTGGGGAGTTTTCCCTTAATCACTCCTGAGGGCTTAATGAGTGAGAAAAACAGTGAAATTGTAAGGCGTTACCGTTATTACTCCATTTGAAGCTGTGAAAACATTAGCAATATTGGTAGACAGTGCTCAGGTAATGGCGGCCTATTGTACCACCTGGTGCACAGCTAATTAGCCATTATGAACCAGTTCAAAGTGTCCCCTTCCTGACATCACAAGGGGGAGTGACCACCAAGAATAATGAAATCTGATTGACTGCTTGGCTGAAGATGATCATCTCTTCTTGCCTCTGTTTGATTACTTCCCCATGTGATGTCAAGAGGGGAAAGATTTTGAAATGACTTGTAATATACTCTTCCAAAAAAAGAAACTATACATTGTTTTTAGCATCAATTTATTATACATGAAATGTTTTGACAAATGTGGAAAACATATTGAAAAGAAATTGTAATCAATAATTCAACATTTGTATAGTTTCTTTTTTGGAAGAGTATATTTCAATATGTTTTCCACAGTTGTCAAAACATTTCATGTATAATAAATCTCTCTTTTTTGGAAGAGTATAACTAATTAGCTGTGCACCAGGTGACACATCAATGAACCTTTAAGACATCTGGAAGCTTTTCTGGAAGGACTGCAGCAAAACATACTCACTTCGGATCACACTGTCTTATTGGCACCTTCAACAAAATGGCCTCCTCCTGTATCCCAGTGCTTTCGCACGGCAGGTTTTAAAGTGGACATCAGCGTTAACTCCTCCGCATCATTCGTAAAGATTTGAGCTATAAAAGATGGGAGAGATTCCCATTAACTTTAAGTTTATAACAACCTATAGATCCAGAACTGTTATTTGAAGGGACTCATTCAATAACTCATTCACCAGCACTGACGTGCATCAGCAGTCGACTGCATGGGCTTCATCACAAAGAGAAGAATCCAGGTTATGAATGTCTAACTGACATGCTGATCATACACACAAGAAACTGAATGCTGACTCACTCTGGGTGAGCATGTTAGCACGATGGTTAAGGAACAGAACGGGCATCTTTAAGGTTGTGTGTTTCAGTCATAGTTGGTACACTACTATTGTACCAAGATTACATCAGCAAATGCCCAGCCGCATGTAAATTAATATAAGCTTTCTAAATCACTTTAGCATCTGCTAAATATCTAAAATGCAAAACCGGCATTCAAAACTTGGATGATTTTTAATTGTAATTTGTATTCTCATGTGTTTATGCATTTTCCAACAATGGAACTTATGAAAAATCTGCTACTGAACATTAACTCACTATTAGTAACTGGAAGACGTGTCAATGATGGGTGTGAGTTCAGGGACAAAAGAATTTCAAATGATTAAATGACAAAAATGGTCCTTCCTGTGCTGGGAGTCATTTCATATGGCCTGACTTAAGATTAATATTTACCTGAGTGTGACAATAAATTAGCTTGTAAAGGTGAAGTGGTAACCTGTGAGCAAAAAAGCAGAACAGGGATTGGATCAGGGCAGAGATAATGACATGACTTTGAGAAAGAGGAAACATGGAAAAATAGAGGATAAATTAACCCTTAGAGCGCCAAATGCGGCTATTGTTGTTCAATAATGCAAGATATCAAAATCAAAGCTGTTGAAAACCTATCATGTGGCAACTTGAGTAAAACAGTTCCTACAGGGGAGCACTTTTAAACAAGTTGCCCCACGACAGCACAAGATAATTTTTTTAAAATATAAATATTTAATTATTTCAACGCTCTGAGGGTTAATGTTATTTAAAACATAAAGCACATGCTGTATTACAATAAAGATGCAGGACTACCAATTTTTAACTCATGAGTAAGATGGTATTCAAGAAGTTTCTACCATTAACCACATATTATGAAAAATACTGTTTCCCAGGTCAATACACCTACACAGTTCTCTCAACTACATCTAACAGCCCAGGGAAGGTCAACTTTAAGGACCCCTGATTAGCCACTAGATGCCCCTTTTCCACTTCAGTGTTTGAACCATACGGTGTGAAATTCCTGTTGTTTTCTACACAAACAGACTGCCTCCGCACAGTTCACATCCATCAGCTCTGTCTGTGTGGCCTCCTTCCTCCTACAGCCTCGCTTGACCTCCCCACCTCTCGCCCACATAGCATTACCTTTTCAAAATAGCATTATTTTTTCACTTTTAGCTCCGTTCACTAACCAATCAGATCACATCCCGTAATCATAGAGGGGTGGCCCACTCAGAACAGCCTGGTCTTCAGAGGGTTGCAAGAGAAACTGAGGATTTTTTGTAATTTTTTAAGCTAAAAAGTTTATGAACCTCCATTTCAAATACCCAAAAATATTATAACTTGAAAAATCAGCATAATATGGGAGCTTTGTTATCCTTTCACATTGAAGTTGGTTCATATTTAGTCTTCTCTGTGCTGAAAAACAGATTCCAGAGATATTACTTGTTTCCATGGCAACAACTATTGAAATTCCATTTGGCTTCTACAACAAGCGCACTCCATCACTGCTTAAAATTTCACAGTGCACATGAACTACCCCATAATTAGACAGCCCACATTGGCTAGTTGTGGTAAATTAACTTTGACATTCATATTTTCAATCCCTATTGGTTGATTTCATAGTCTCCTCCAGTAACCCGTGAATCAGGTTGTTCCACATATCGGCACTGCTCCTTTCTGAGGAATCGGAAGGCCAGGTATTACTCCACAGGTAAGAGTTGCCATCTGACGCCGTTAGCGCAAACATACCGGAAAGTTCTCCTGCCTGCTCTGGCTGGGGGTGGAACCACAGGAGGAGCTGTTGGCTAACTGGTTCGCAGCGGTGTAGGCGGAGCCGAGCTCCAGGCTAGCCACCATCTCCTGCGACTTGGCAAGCAAACGCTGCAGACAGGATGTCGGGGAGAGCCGTCCATCAAGAATCTGTTCAAAAAGACAAATAAGGAAAATGAAACTGAAGATCTTGCACCTCCAGTTTCCTGCGAGCGAACATCTGTAGTTTCCTGAAACCTTACACCTCTAGTCTGCTTGCAAGCAGACACCTCTAATGTCCGACAAGCATGTCCTCCAGTCTGCTGCAAGCATATACTTCCAGTCTCATGTAAGTGTACACCCCTAATCTCCTGCAAGCAACAACTCTAATCTCATACAAGCATACACCACCAGTCTCATACATGCATGCACCTCCGGTCTCATACAAGCACGTGCCTCCAGTCTCATACAAGCATGCACCTCCAGTCTCATGCAAGCATACAACTCTATACACCTCAAGCCTCATATAGGCATACACCTCCAGTCTCATACAATCATGCACCTCCAGTTTCATGCAAGCATACACCTTCAGTCTCACACAAGCATAAACCTCCAGTCTCATACAAGCAGACACCTCCAGTCTCACACAAGCATGCACCTCCAGTTTCATACAAGCATAGACCTCCATTCTCATACAATCATGCACCTCCAGTCTCATACAAGCATGCACCTCCAGTCTCATACAAGCATGCACCTCCAGTCACATGCAAGCATACATCTCCAGTCACATGTAAGCATACAACTCCATACACCTCAAGCCTCATATAAGCATAAACCTCCAGTCTCATACAAGCAGACACCTCCAGTCTCGTACAAGCATAAACCTCCAGTCTCATACAAACATACACCTCCAGTCTCATACAAGCATACACCTCCAGTCTCACACAAGCATAAACCTCCAGTCTCATACAAGCATACACCTCCAGTCTCATACAAACATACACCTCCAGTCTCATACAAGCATACACCTCCAGTCTCACACAAGCATAAACCTCCAGTCTCATACAAGCATACACCTCCAGTCTCATACAAGCATACACCTCCAGTCTCATGCAAGCATGCACCTCCAGTCTCATGCAAGCATAAACCCTTATACAAGCGGACACCTCCAGTCTCATACAAGCATACACCTCCAGTCTCATACAAGCATACACCTCCAGTCTCATGCAAGCATACGCCTCTAGACTCATGCAAGCATGCACCTCCGGTCTCATGCAAGCATACACCTCCAGTCTCATGCAAGCATACAACTCCAGTCTCATGCAAGCATACACCTTCAGTCTCATGCAAGCATACACCTCTAGATTCATGCAAGCATGCACCTCCAGTCTCGTATAAGCATGCACCTCCAGTCTCATGCAAGCATACACCCCCAGTCTCATACAAGCATACACCTCCAGTCTCATGCAAGCATGCACCTCCAGTCTCACGCAAGCATAAACCCTTATACAAGCAGACACCTCCAGTCTCATACAAGCAATCGCCTCTAATATTCTGCAAGCATTCACTTCCTGACTCACAACAGCATACATCTCTGGGCTCAGCGAGAGAGTAAATCTCTTCTCCTGGAGGGCCGCAGTGCCTGTGGTTTTTTGTAGTGTTTCAGTGATTAATTTACATCACTGATTGGCTAGACTCCACACACCCCGTTTTCAAGGCACTGGTTTTCTGTTTAATGAACGGCGACCACAGAAGCCTGCAGACGTAGTGGCCCAAAGGGTTTGACACCATGGCAATGCTCACTTGTACAACTTACATCCAACTGACTGTAACCTAGTCCCTTTTTTATTTAATCGTAATACTATTTATCAACTGGACCATTGCTTTTAGCGGACAACAGCAGGGTGTATATGCCCAAAACTACTGCATTCTTTTCAAAGGCAAAGTTCCTGTAGAGACCTGGTGCTGGTGTTGGGGGTCAGTGTACGCCAGTTTTTAACCAGAGTGGCCCTGGGGCTCACTAAAAGATGATGTTTACATTAATTCTTATGACCTGCACAGTGCTTCATGCATTGTTTTTTCAACCAATGTTTCAGCACTTCTTAATGTGTTGAATGTGCGCAATTTTTGTTTATATATTTTGACCCCCTGACCCTGTCCCCAAACACCAGGACATGAATCACTCACACTATCTGGGGACTGCGGCTGAGACCCCTGGTCTTCATTGGTGACTATACGGGGGGAGGCCCTGGAGGGGGAGGGGCCGTTTAGGTGCACAGAGCTCCGCCCAGGGCTGGGTGAGAAGGCGGGGCAATGCAGAGGCAGGGAGCCCATGTCCACCTGACTGGAGAAAGGCAAGAATCACATGATGACATTCCAATATTTCACTATTAAAAAGTGCTTTAACAGAAAGGAATGGGTGTCAGCCCATTCGCATGACTCTACCCACTAGCATGATTCTAGCCTGTTAGCATGGCTCTACCCATTGGTGTGACTAGCCCATTAGCATGACTCTACTTATTAGTGTGATTCTAGCCCATTAGCATGACTCTACCCATAAGCATGATTCTAGCCCGTTAGCATGACTCTACCCATTAGCATGATCCTAGCCCGTTAGCATGAATCTACCCATTGGTCCGACTAGCCCATTAGCATGACTCTACCCATTTGTGTGATTCTAGCCCATTAGCATGACTCTACTCATTAGCATGATTCTAGTCCCTTAGCATGACTCTAGTCCATTAGCGAGACTCAACCCCATTAGCAAGATGTCCGCTCACCTCCCAGGTAAAGCCTGGTCCCCGCGCTGCATCAGAGCCTCTTTCGCACTCTCCAGGTTCAGCTGCAGAAGCTGCAGGTCATTCTGCTGGTTTTCACACACCTTCATCACACACGCACACACACACACAGACACATTCATAGACACACACGCACACACAGATAAGCAAAGTCTGCTCTTATATATCAGATCACTTACGTGACACCTGACTGGCTACCTGCATGAATAGCTAAAGGGTTTGCTGAAAAAAAAAATTGTTCTAACGGCAGCCCAGGATACTGGGCATGAAAACCAGATGGGAAACCACAGGGAAACACAGAGGACAAAAAAATGGCAGCCATTTTCAAAAGCGTTTGATCACTTGAGTTGCCTTGGTTGGCATAGCAACATGGATCCACGAGGAAAGAATGTCAGGGAGTCAGTTTGTGACTTGCCGAAATGCAGGACACTTAATGGTGCACTATGCAAGTTTGTTTACTTTCTGCGCGATTATATTATTGTCTCAATTTGCCGACATCTCTCCACGCTCCGCTAGCTGCCTGCATCTAAATTCACTGTAAAAATACCTGGGCTCTGGAGACCGCACAGGCCTTACAAACAGCAAATAAACACAAGGGGCACAGGCTGTGCCCCATAACATAACAAACCGTCCCAGCCAATCACTGACAAGAGTTGACAGTTACAGAAGCATGGGAAGGAGGGAACTATGGGAGGGAGGGGCGGGCTACCTTCGATTTGTTTGAGTACGAATGTCAACAGAAGTGAAAGTAAACAAACTTGCATTGTGCACCTTTAAAGCCCCTTTGCGCAGATACAAACTTTCCAGGCAATGTTGTGCACCTTTATAGCTACAATGTAAATCATGTTTGAATAATATTGTCCAATCGGATGAGGAAGGTTTAGAAGTGCATGCTCAGGATGTGAGAGGGCCTCTAGAGGGAAATTCATGAGCACAAACACGGGGGTAAGGTCACCTGACGCAGGCAGTGGAGCTCGGACTCGGTGCGGTCCTGTTTCGAGCGAGCCAGACGAAGGAGCTCATCCTTCCGGCTTTCATCTTCACCTGGGCAAGTACACCAGAAACTCAACTACCCACAATGCACCAGCAGCCTACAATGCACCTCCAGCACAACAGAACCTGAACTACCCATAATGCACCTACAGCAGTTTCGAACATCAAATACCCATAATGTGCCTCCAGCATACCAGAGCCTCATCCATCCACGATGCACCCACAATCCATATCAGACATGAAACGTAGTCTCGAATGAGCTTGAGAGGTTGCTTGATTATTAATTTCCACACAATAAGTGTCAATGCATACGTGACAAGATCTAATGAGTAGGAACACCTATTACAGAGCAGTTAACTACTCTTCAGTCAAAAACTACTTTACAAGGGCCAGCCCAATGTTGTCAAAACAGCAGAACCAGCCTTTCCAGCTTATGACACAGAAGTGGGGGCGGGGCTCATTTCTCCAGGAATGAGCCCAGTGGAGGAGGCTTGGGAAGGGTGGGGTGTGGGCCAATAGGAGCGGGTGTGAGAATCTGCTTCGTCCATCACTGGCCCAACAGGATTGGTTGCATTCTCAACCCCAGTAATCACCACATCCCACTAAAATCTGCTACATCTCCTCTAAAATGGAGTATAATGGGGTACAGGAGCAGGGAGTAGAGGGGTACAGGGTAATGGGGTTCATATGTATGGGTGTGCAGGGCACAGGGACTGGGGTGCAGATCGAGGTGTGTTTTGGGGGTGAGGATATAGAGATGAGGGGGTTAGAGGGGTTGGTACCTGAAGCAGCTAACTCCCTCTGCAGTCTCTCATTCTCCTGTTTCAGTCGGATAATCTCCTCCCTCTTCTCCCCCAGCTCCTCTGCAGGGACACAAGGCTTCAGTGCCAAACCCATGCAGCAAATACTGCAACCAGCATGCCAACCTGCAGCACTATACGCAACCAGTCCGCTGCTGCATGGTACACACAGCAAAGAATGCAACAAGGGCGCTGAGCTGCTGCATGGTACAGGCAGCAAACAATGCAACAAGGGTGCTGAGCTGCAGTGTGGTACAGACAGCAAACAATGCAACAAGGGCGCTGAGCTGCAGTGTGGTACAGACAGCAAACACAAGAAGCAGGAAGATTTGGGGCTTTACAGGAGCAGAGCTTGAGATCGCAACTTCTAAAAATCAATACACATATAAAAATAACCTTTATTAGAGTCAAAAGCGTGAAAGAGACTTTAAATATTGGCTCACAGAAACCAAAGTAACTACGACAATCAATATATTGCACATAATACTGCACTACTCTAGGGGATTTTAAACTCCCTTTCTGCAAATATACAAGCAAAACTATTTCAGTAGCGGAGATGTGGGATAGCCCAGCTATTCAAGATAAAACAGGCACCTGTCTGAACAGGCCTGACCGGCTGCTTTAGAAAGCTCTGGGCCATTCACATGCGTGAGCTGTCTTCTGAAATTGCGAAACTAAACAGGGTCAGATATTAACGGCTCATGCGTATTTTATCTTCAGAGAGATGAGATGTGATAGGCAGAATCTGAACGGGAGAGCTGCATAGGGGACTGGGCCTAAATGCAGCCAATGTGACGTCCGCGTGATCGTCCTGAGCAGGTGGTGTCATTTATGCGCGCGAGGTGCGTTTCTGAGTGTGATCGTATCGACGTGTGTGTGCACATCTCGAAGATCGTATTTCACAGCGTGGAAAGCCTTAGGGTGCAACAGCTCATAGAGGCCCGGAACAATGTGACTTCTTTTTTTAAAAATGGGGCACAATATTCTTTAACAGGGCCATGGAAAGATGTGTATGTGAGAGTGTGAATAAGTGTGTATGTGTATTTGTGTTTGTATACGTGTACTTGTGTGTGTGTGTGCGCGAGTGTGTGTGTGTGATTGTGTATGTGCGTGTAGATGGAAATTCCTACCTATTGTGGGGACCAAATGTCCCCAAAAGTGATGAAATAGCAAAGTTCTTCATACTTTTGGGGATATACTTTGTTACGACATTTACGACAAGGGATGACAGTCAAAATTTTAAAACTTAAACAGGTTTAATTAAACAAAGGCAACTAACAACTCTACTGACCAAGATTGATATATACAAGAAAAAAAATATTTACAATCCCTTTGGTTGGGTTGCTTGGTGATGTCCTGGGTGAGGAAAATGCTCCAACACAGGCAAAAATCCACCAGAAACTTCACAGATCTTGACCAGAATGACAGGTCTGGTCACATGTATCCTTCTCCTTGCAATTTCTCCTACTACTCCACTCCCTCAACTTTCCTCCTTATATACTCCCTTGCAGACCCCTCCCACATTTAGACCTCTTCTTTTTAATTCTCTGGGACTTGTCCCAGCCATGCCCAAGACATGCCCAAACCTAGCTCCAGTCTGGGCTTAACATAAGAAAGGTCAATACTGCCATCTAGTGGCTTCTATTCGCATTACACCTCCATTCCAAAAGGGAAAAATTTTGAATCATAAAGGCAAAATTTTTCTTTTCAATACAAAAATGGTTAACTAGACACTTGTGTAAATATATACATATAATACAAGATGCTAATAAACGTGATATATACACGTACTCAAACACGGGATAAGCAATCAGCAATTACATAGTCAGTACCCTTTACATGCTTAATTTCCAAGTCAAACTCCTGTAAAATCAAACACCAATTCAACGATCTCCGATTCTTGTTTTTCATCTTACCCAAAAACGTTAACGGATTGTGGTCAGAATACACAATCATTGGCTTTTGCCCTGTACAAACATAAACCTCAAAGTGTTGTAAGGATAGAACCAGAGCCAACAGCTCCTTCTTTATTGTGGAATAGTTCTTTTGGTGGCGATTGAACTTCCTGGAGAAGTATGCCACGGGATGCTCAATGTCATCAGAGTCACTTCTCTGTAAGAGCACAGATCCACAAGCTTGGTCGCTAGCTTCGACCGCGATAGAGAACGGTTTGTTGAAGTCAGGAGATTTGAGCACGGGGAAGTGGCACAGCAGAGACTTCAGGCGATCGAATGCTCTTTGGCATGCTTCATCCCAAGTGAACTTTACGCCTTTCTTCAGTTGGTTGGTGAGACTGAGAGCAATCTCAGCAAAGTTCTTGCAGAACTTGGGGTAGTACCCGATCATTCCAAGGAAGTGGCGCAAAATCTTTTTGTTGTCAGGAACTGGAAAGTCCATGATGGCTTGGACTTTAGCACTTATAGGTGCCACCTTACCCTGGCCTATGACATAGCCAAGATACGTGACAGTAGCACAACCAAAGTCACTCTTGTTCAGGTTAACAGTCAAGTTAGTTTGGGTCAGGCGCTGGAACAATGTCTCTACATCTTTCAGATGTTCTTCCTAGGAGTCACTCCATGTTATTAGGTCGTCGATGTACGCACCCGTGTGTGGCAATCCGGCGATTGTAGACTGTATCATCCTTTGGAACGTAGCTGGGGCATTTTTCATGCCAAAGGGTAGTACTTCATACTGGTACAACCCAGATGGTGTGGCAAAAGCAGAGATGCTCTTGGCCCTCTCAGTTAAAGGTACACACCAATAACCCTTCAATAAATCAATCTTGGTCAGAAACTTTGCTTGCCCTACTCTATCGATGCAATCATCAATCCTAGGTATTGGAAACACATCAGCTCTAGTTACAGCATTGACTTCGCGATAATCTGTACAGAATCTAGTACTTCCATCAGGTTTTGGGACTAGCACACAGGGTGAACTCCAATCTGAGTTGGAGGGTCTGATAATATCATGTTCTAACATGTACTCAACCTCTTTCTCAGCAATCTTTCTCTTTTCAGGATTCATCCGGTACGGATGCTGTTTTATTGGTTTGGCATCACCAACATCGACATCATGAGAAGATATAGAAACTCTCTTTGGAACATCAGGAAATAGATCTTTATATTTCTAGATCAACCTTTCAAACTGATTTTTCTGTGAGGGTTCTAAGTGCTGGAGTTTTACATCAAGATTTTGCAACACTTCAGAATTTGACAATTTGCATGAAAGAACTTCAGCTTTAATTCTAGGTTCATCACCTTGACACTCCCCCTCATCTTCACACGTCTCGACCAGAGGAGAATCTGAAGTGACAGCTGCAACCCTAGCATTTCTATCATGATAAGGCTTCAGCATGTTAAGGTGACACAAATGCTTTGGCTTTCTCCTACCTGGAGTCTTCACAATGTAATTGAGGTCATTGAGTTTTGTTAGAATTTCATTTGGTCCATGAAATCTAGCCTGCAATGTATTGGACTGCAAGGGAAACAACACAAGGACCTTATCTCCTGGTTTAAACTCACGGCTTCAAGCCTTATGATCATACCAAGTTTTCATTTTTCCCTGACTTGATTTCAAGTTCTCTTTGGCTAGGTCACAAGCTGGACGCAATCTTTCCTTGAACTTGCTAACATAGTCTAACAGACTAATATGCAGTTCTTTCTCTTGCTATTGTTCACTCAACAAAAGCAAAGGTCCTCTCACTTCATGGCCAAACACTAGCTCAAACGGACTGAATCCAGTAGACTCCTGCGCTGCTTCTCCAGCTGCAAACAACAGCAAATGAACACCTTCATCCCAGTCTTTCTCATGGTCATAACAATAAGTCCTCATCATTGTCTTGAGAGTGGAATGAAACCGCTCTAAGGCACCCTGACTCTCTGGATGATAGGCACTGGAAAGAATCTGCTTCGCACCTAGTTCATACACAACCTGCTGAAACAAACCGGAGGTGAAATTGCCACGTTAGTCTGACTGAATTTCCCAGGGAAGGCCAAACAACGTGAAGAACTTTATCAAAGCCTTCGAGATTGCAGTTGCCTTGATGTTACGTAGAGGTATGGCTTCAGGGAGTCTGGTAGATGCACACATGATTGTCAACAAGTACTGATTTCCAGATCAAGTCTTGGGTAATGGACTAACACAATCAACAATGACCTTAGAGAAGGGCTCTCCAAATGCTGGGATAGGCTGCAATGGAGCTACAGGTGGGTCTAACTGGTGTTTTCCGACTATCTGACAAGTGTGACAGGTTTTACAAAAGTTGGAAACATCTTTTGGAAGCCCGGGCCAGAAGTGTTTCATGATCTTATCAACAGTCTTGTTAACACCAAGATGGCCTCCTAAAAGTAAACTATGAGCCATTGTTAAGATCTCATTCCTGTAGACCTTCGGAACAACAATTTGCCAAACCACTGCCCAATCTGCATAGGCAGGAATATCAGGAGGGCGCCACTTCCGCATCAACACACCATCCTTGAGATAATACCCAACTGGAACTGCGTCTATTTCTTTATCAGGAAGGGCTCTCCTCTTTAGTACACAAATTTCAGGATCATTAGTTTGCTCCTCAATCAACCGGTTTCTGGACAGAGACAAGTCTCCAGATGCGTCAGAATCACCAAACCCATCTGGCTGGCTGAACAAAGAACTGATAAAAGTATCGGATATGTCCTCAAACAGAGAAACCATAGTAGGCGGAACGGAGTCATGAGGTGAACCACCTGAGTCCTGACTATTCAATGTGCTGGACGGCATCACATCATCTTCTTCTTTAGCCTTCTTGGCCATAGCACGAGTCACTGCACAGGAAGGATACAGAAATGGGTCTTCATCGCTATCTTCAGTGATCGGCTGTGAAGTAAGATGAAGAGGGGGAACTACATTGCCCCCAGCCAGGTCATTGCCTAGCAACAGAGATACACCCTTGATAGGTAGACTTGACATAAGTCCCACCTTTACCTGTCCTGTAACTAAATCTGACTTCAAGAATATAGAGCGCAGGGGTACAGATACAGTCCTCCCTTCAATACCTTGTACAAGTATGAAATCCCCAGAAGCGGTCTCATCACGTAACTCCAAGGAGTCCATCAACAAAAGTGACTGAGAAGCTCTGGTATCCCCTAGGATATATATGGGGACAGGAGTAGTATGCTCACTCCGAACCACAAATCCCTCTGACACAAATGCAAGAAGTTCCTCCCTCACAAAGTCAGCAGTATCAGGCTTCTTAGCCCCACAAGGAGCAGGCAATTTAGCAGATCGGTCATCTACTATAGGAGTTTCTAACCTTGTTTTCACAAAGGCATTTGGTTTGGTATCCTTTTCTTTTTCTTTCTTAGCTTTAAGGAACCAACAGTTAGGTGAAACATGACCAGATTTTTTGCAATAATTGCAAACTAGACCACTTTTGTCACTGTCAGCTTTTACACTTTCACCAGACTCGTGACTGGATTTCTGAGCACCATCACCAGATTTGTCTTTGTCTTTGGGTGAGGAATCTTGGGTATCACCGTTACCTTTTTTCTGAAATTAGAACCATCTATTGTTACTGCTAGACTGAAATTTGGACTTGTGTGAGAACATATTCGTCTGCAAATTTGGCAGCTGATTGCAAATTCAGTGCTTGCCTCTCATTAAGGTAGGTCTTAATATCATCCTTAACACAGTTCTTGAATTCTTCAACTAATACCATCTCTTTTAGTGAGTTGAAATCATCCTTGACCTCCATAGAAGTACACCAGCGCTCAAAGCAAACCTTCTTCTCATTAGCAAATTCCACATAAGTCTGATTGTCAGATTTCTTCAGACCTCTTAATTTATGTCGGCAAGCCTCTGGAACCAACTCATAAGCTCTCAAAATAACCTTTTTGACAACCTCATAATCAGAGGAATCATCTGCAGACAAAGCTGAATAGGCTTGTTGAGCTTTACCCCTGAGGACAGTTTGCAACATCAGAGGCCAGTGTTCCTTTAGCCACTGGCAACTCTTTGCTACCTTTTCAAAACACAGGAAATAGTTGTCAACATCCTTTCCTGCAAATGGAGGCACCAGTTTTACCTCCTGGCTATCCCGAAATTTATTTTCATTTGCTATTTTAAGTTTTAGTTGCTCCATTTGTAGTCTTTCTTCTCTATCTAACTTCTCTAATTCAAAATCTCTCTGTCTTGCAAATTTCTCTAACTCAAACTGCCTTTGCTTTTCTTTTTCTTCCCTCTCAAATTCTCTTTGTTTTTCTCTTTCCTTCCTTTCAATCTCTAGCAGTTTTAATTTAAGTTCAATTGCTACATTTGGATTTTCCAATGGAACTCTTCCAGATCTCTTGGTGCAAACACATTTTCATCAAAGTAATATTCAACAATCTCTCTAGCCAGTCTTGCTTTTCGCATGGCTGGTTTTACCTCTGTCAGCTCTAAATGTCTGCATATTTCTAGCAGTTCTGTCTTTTTGAAAGACTTCAAAACCTCTACAGTTGGTGATGCCAATAAATCATCCATTACTGTCTATCTGTCAATATATATCTAGGAAAATTCAAAAAACAATTTTACAATTTGAAATGTTAGATTTTCAATATATGACTCACACAATGGTCTATCCCGGACGAGCCCCCAATTTGTTACGACATTTATGACAGCAAGGGATGACAGTCAAAATTTTAAAACTTAAACAGGTTTAATTAAACAAAGTCAACTAACAACTAACTACTCTACTGACCAAGATTGATATATACAAGAAAAAAAATATTTACAGTCGCTTTGGTTGGGTTGCTTGGTGATGTCCTGGGTGAGGAAAATGCTCCAACACAGGCAAAAATCCACAAGAAACTTCACAGGTCTTGAACAGAATGACAGGCCTGGTCAGATGTATCCTTCAAGCAATTTCTCCTACTACTCCACTCCCTCAACTTTCCTCCTTATATACTCCCTTGCAGACCCCTCCCACATTTAGACCTCTTCTTTTTAATTCTCTGGGACTTGTCCCAGACATGCCCAAACCTAGCTCCAGTCTGAACCCCCCAACACAAGAAAAGGTCAATACTGCCTAGTGGCTTCTATTCGCATTACAACTTGGTCTCATCAAAGTAACTGAACTATTTCAGGGTCATGGGTTAAGGTTACTGAAGGTAAAGGTTAAGGTTAGGGTTAGGCATTTAGTGTTTTTGGTTAAGACCAGGGTAAAGAGTCAGGGAATGAATGAAAGTCAGTGGGACGTCCCCACAAATCAAGAAAAGGCAACGTGCACGTGCATGTGTGTCGGCTTGTTAAACTATACATACTAGACCCTACCCTTAAGAAATCACAGATTTTGTGAGGACATACGGAGTTGTGAGGACATTTTGGGTGGTCCTCACGAAGAGTAATGAGGGATTACAGCTAACTGGTCAAAGATAGGGTTACAGTTAGGGTTCTACATAATTTGGTTATGGTTCAGGAAAGGTTGCACAGAATGAATGGACGTCAATACCATGTCCTCAAAATGCCAAAGTGATGTGTGTGCATGAGTGCGTGCGAGCAAGCGTGCCTGCGTGCATGCGGCGTGCATGCGTGTTTGAAGCTGTACCTCTCAGTTGGCCGTTCTCCACCCTGGCTTCATGGCAGCGGCTGTTTAACACCTGAACCTCCCTCAGCACCCGGGCCTCCCTCGACCGCTGTTCTTTCAAAGCCCCCTCCAGCTTCTGGAACCTTCCCGACAGCTCCAGGATCAGGTTTGTGGCCTTGAGCACATCTTTATCCTGCCAACACACAGCCAATGTCGGTTTATTGGAAACTTTACCAGGAGCGCTTCAAGCAAACCACAGGAGCAAACAGCATACTATCAACAAGTAAATATACCCATTTGTCCATCCAGCTGTCTGTCTACGTAGGTTTATATACCTCAGAACATACTATCACCATCACATAGAGTGAAGTGAAGAAAATTAAACATTTGAGTGCTGGTGTGACGTCAGGTGGAAGGGCAGTCAAGGTTCGAAATTCGCGGTAGTCCACTAATCCGCACAAAATTAAAAATTACAATGGACGAGTAAACTTGTCTTCAAACTAGTCACAAACGAGTGTCTAATGAAATATTGTCAACTACCAATAAATTGTAAATAGGTTTGTTCTCGCATTGCAGACAAAGGCCAACCTCTGGAGAGACTATATCATACATGGTTTCATTTGAAATCACTTTGTGATTGTATACTTGTCTTTAAAATGTTTGTTTTTGTTATCGATCAATCACGTAACACAGATATTTAATAAAAAGATAACAATGACAACGATGATTTCCAGATGCGCCAATTGCACAAAAACCTGCAAATTATTGTGTGATGGTCGAGGGCCGGACTGTCCCATGTTGGCATTTGAGGATCGACCAACGTTAGAATAGACGATTAGAACATTGCTTACATTTTCGGAATCTAAAAAGATTTGTGATTCAGTGCAAATTAGAGAATGGTCTCAACTCTTATGCGATGTATGGACTTTAACTCATCATTACGAAGGGGTTTTCGGCACTTAGTTGTATTGTTGCATCTCTATAGTGTACTGTTTTGCAAATCTTGGGTAGTATTCGAACACGAGTTCTGACAACATTGACTCGAACCCAAAATTTAGATTACAACAAACTCATTCACTTCACAATCGCAAAATTTTCACAGGATTATCAAATGTTTTCAAAAGAATCTCATTACTGCAACATGAAAAAAGCATAGATGCAAGCATTACATTTTTTTTATTATACAGCATGACATTTTATAATAGAAGTTTTTCAAAAGATCACAAAAACATGGCTTAGTTATGTCGCTCCGGTTTAACTCCGGTTAAATCAAAGAAATTGTGTTCAAAACCTCATAGATCTATATATATATAAATATATATATATATATATATATATATATATATATATATATATATATATATATATATATATATATATATATATGCACAACCCCAATTCCAAAATAGTTGGGACAAAGTGTATATTGTGAATAAAATCAAAACGCAATGACTTTCAAATCACAGCAGCCAGTATTTTATTCACAATAGAACGGCAATAACAGCAAATGTTGAAATTGAGAAATTTTACAATTTAATTCACAAAATCAGCTCATTTCAAATTTACTGGCTGCTACAGGTCTCAAAAAAGTTGGGACAGGGGCCTGTTTACCATGGTGTAGCATCCCCTATTCTTTTGAAGACAGAGGGGCATCTGGTCATTGAGGAGACAAGTTTCTTGAGTTTAGCCACTGGAATTTGATCCCACTCTTGTTTAATACAGGCTTCCAGCTGCAGAAGAGTTTTGCGTCTCCTATGACGGACTTTTCATTAAATGATGCGCCAAATGTTCTCAATCGGTGAAAGATCAGGACTGCAGGCAGGCCAGTTCAGCACAAGGACTCTTCTACTACAAAGCCACGCAATTTTAATAGCTACAGTATGTGGTTTTGCATTGTCCTGCTGAAATACACAAGGCCTTCCCTGGAATAGATGTCATCTGGAGGGGAGCATATGTTGCTCTAAAACCTTTATATACCTTTCAGCATTCATGGTGCTTTTTAAAACATGCAAGTGTCCCACACCATATGCACTAATGCATCCCCTACCATCAGAGATGCTGACCTTTGAACTGAACACTGATAACGGGAGGCATGGTCTTTCTCCTCTTTAGCCCATAGTGCATCACGCCCATGATTTCCAACAAGAATGTCAAATTTGCACTCGTCTGACCATAGGACACTTTGCCACTTAGCTGCAGTCCATTTTAAAGGAGCCTTGGTCCACAGAACACGGCGGCACTTCTGGATCATGGTCAACAATGGCTTTCTTTTTGCGTGATAGAGTTTTAGGTGGCATCTATGGATGGCACGACAGACTGTGTTTACAGACAGTCTTTCTTGAGGTATTCCTGGGCCCATTTAGTAATGTCAATGACAGACTCATGCCGGTGAGTGATGCAGTGGCGTCTGAGGGCTCGAAGATCACTGGCATCCAGTAAAGGCCTTCGGCCTTGTCCCCTACTCACAAAGATTTTTCCAGTTTCTCGGCATATTCTGATGATATTATGCACTGGCGATGATGTGACCATCAAAGCCTTTGCAATTTGACGTTGAGGAACATTGTTTCTAAAGTATTCCACAATTTCTTTACGCAAGCTGTGACAGGTTGGAGAGCCTATGGCCATCTTTACTTCTGAGAGACTCAGCCTCTCTAAGACATCCCTTTTATAGCCAATCATGTTACACACCTGATGCCAGTTAACTTAATTACTTGCTAAATGTTCTTTCAGCTGATTCTCTTATATATTAATAGCTTTTTCAGCCCTTTGTTGCCTGTGCCCCAACTTTTTTGAGACCTGTTGCAGCCAGAAAATTTGAAATAAGCTCATTTGGTGCATAAAAATGTAAAATGTCTAAGTTTCAACATTTGAAATGTTATCTATGTTCTATTGTAAATAACATGTTGGCTCAAATGATCTGAAAGTCATTGCATTTTGATTTTATTCACAATTTACACTTTGTCCCTACTATTTCGGAATTGGGGTTATACATATGTAATTTATCATCCGTTAGTACTGCAAATTTCTCTTAGTTCAAGGTACTGAAGTGCTTTGAAGCTTGAAGTTTTTATTGTTTGCAATTAATCATGAAGAAAAAGATACTCTCTGTTTTACTGAAGGGCTTGTGTCATCTGTCTCTTGGCGCGACTGATTATTTAGTATTAGAACATAAGAGTAATTATGTTGTATAATTAGAACATGGAGTAAATTTGGCGTAGGTGTGAGTTGCAGTTGTAATAAATCAAATAAAAAAGATTTGAGACTAGGATGTCTTTTTGGCGCTGTAAATTAAAGAAAAAAGGCAGTCTAATAAAAGATGGGGAGGGCCAGTAAACCTGAATCACTGCTTGTCCGGATGTCTAGTGAAAAAAAAAAAAACTAGTTTTATCCCTGCCTGTGATGTCACAGCAGTAGGTCTGAGGTCTGTGATGTCACAGAGGTCGTTGGAAGGCCTATGATTTCACAGAGGTGCGTGAAAGGTCTGTGATCTCACAAAGCTCGGTGGGAGGGCTGTGATGTCCCAAAGGTTGATGGAAAGCCAGTGATCTGACAGAGGTAGGTGGAAGGCCTGTGATGTCACAGGTCACATGACTGACCCTGTGGAGCCTCTCACCTTCAGGATGAGCATGGCGCTAAGCTCCTCCTCATTTGCCTTCAGAAGGCCCACCTGGGAGGACAGCTCCAGGATGGTAGCGTCCAGGCTCTCGCTTCTCTCCTGCAGGGGGCAGCACAGAGCCGTGACAACTAGAGAGTCAAATTTTATCCGAAAACTGCAGGAGACGGTGCAGGTAATAGCCCCAGTAGTGAGCTGAGACATCACTAACTTACATGGCTGTAAGTTTATCTCTTGACCTCTCCTCAAAGTTAGAGAATACAGAGGTGCTAGACCAGGGATGCTCACTCTTTTCCAGTATGAGCCGGTGTGGGTGCAGGCTTTCATTCTAACCATGCAGTTCCACACCTGACTCTACTAATCAAGAGTCCATGGCAAAAGCTTTCAGGGTTGAAAAGTATAATCAGGAGTGTGACTGGTTGGTTAGAAAGAAAGCCTGCACCCACGCCGGCTCATTCTGGATGAGAGTGAGGATCCCTGTGCAAGCCCATGAAAAATTTGTGTCACTGTGAAAAAACCATCACGTTATGCACTATGGGGACTGTCACAGTGAGCAGCTGCCCCCTAACCTCGCACCTGGAATCCCAGTCAGATACAGGCAAGCAATGTGTCTCCCACTACAGGCATTCCTGTTACAACAAATAAACACAAGCTGGGTAAACTCTATCAGGTGCGCTTAAGGGGGAACACATCGTATACCCTATACGGCCAATAATATGTGGACACCAGGTCATCCAACATCTTACAGTACTTCAGAGATCTGCATGCATTCCAGCCAGACACAACATTAGCAGGGACAGACAGTCAAAGTCCAGTAGATCAGCATGATGTCAGATGAGACTGAGGTCAGCGCTCTGAGGCTGAACCAATCAGAGAGACTTGCAGGCCAATCATGACCATCACAGTCAGACCACAGGAATGATTTCCCTCGAACAGGAGTAACTCAGAGTGCAGGTGTGTGAAGTGGCCAGCAGAGGGCGCCGTGGTACCTGCAGCTCTTGGCACTGGCTGGCAGACTGCAGGTGCTGCTGGCTGAGCTGCTGCAGCTGTTGCCTGGCGCTGCAGAGGAGGGCACGTTCGTCCCGCTGCTGCGTTTCCGCGATGCGCAGCTGCTGCGTCACAGCCTGGATCAGCTCCTTCCTCTTCTGTAGCTCCGCTGTGGGGGTGAAATAAGCCGCCCGTTACCACGGAAACCAACACACTCCGCCCGTCACCATGGAAACCCACAACTCCACCCATCACCATGGAGACCCACACACTCTTCCCATCACCGGGGAACTCCACAGACTCCGCCCGTCGTCATGAAAACCTACTCACTCCACCCGTCACCTTAGAAACCAACAAACTACACCTGTCACCAGGGAAGCCCACAAACTCCGCCCATCATCATGGGAAACCACAAACTCCACCCAACAGCAGGAACCTCACAGATCCCAACGGAACAACAAAAGCAGCTGCTTCTGAGAACCTCAGTAACTCAGCAGCTGCAAATACATTTGATGAAAATACATCAAAATCTTCCATCACGTCACCAGGTACACACCCAATGGGCCATGACAAGCCATTTCAAAAATCTGTTTTTTCTGACATAATCACCCAATGACACGATCACCCAATGGCAAGTAGGACTGATCAAATTCAGCCAACCAGTTAATCAGCTCCTTCATTATACAAAGTGATTCCCTTGTCATGTCACAAAAGACAGATTTCAAAATGACTTGTAGCGACTCATTGGCCGTTCATCCAGTGACATGATAGGGCACCTTTAAGAAAAGCAGAATAAGAGGTCTGCTGGTAAATTTGTGTCTGGCTGGACTGACACTGAGGGTGAAGCTGCTGTTCTCAATCTTTGAAGCACCAGCTGCCTGTCAGTCCTCACTAAGCGAAGGACAGTACCCTGGGTGCTCAGTCTTTCCTGCTTAAAGACATAATTAAGAGAAGACGCCCCCTGCTGTTACCCTCCAGCCGTGCACCCCTCTGCTCCAGGGTGAGGACCCTCTGGCGGTCCTGTTCCCAAGCCTGCAGCTGCTTGCGGTGGGCAGCCACCATGGCGTTCAGCTCCTGGTCGCGGTCCTTCAGTTCGGCCATCAGCAACTGCAGCTCTCTCCTCTGCTTCTGCAGCACCGCGCTCTCCGTTCCGCCAGCGGTTACCGCGGATACCGCCCCGCTCATCGAGGAAGCAGCAGTCCTTGCTGTTACCGTGGACACAGCCGCACCTCCTGATACCGACTCGCTCACCTTTAGCGTCCTTCTCGCCGTTGTCGTGGATACTGCACTGCTTGCCGTCATAGTCCGGTTCGGTGTAACTGCTGTCACCTTCTGCAAGACACCAATATTGCAGTACGATAATACACACATAACATCCCTTCATAAAGTGCTTTTCAGAACAAATAATTGAAAAATTATTTCAAAAAGGTCCACACTTTTCAAATTCAGGATGTTTGAACTTTTGACATATCGATTTGAATTTTTCATTCGCATAATACTTTGAGGGTTTATACCCCTCCTGGGATTTTTATATTATAATTAGCTATTTTAGGAATTTAGTCCAGGCACTGCCTTCTATTTTCCTCTACAGTGTCTTTGTGACGGGTCTTCTGTGGAAAGTGCTACACAAACAAAAATTAAATTGAGCCGAATCCTCTACTCTTCTTAGCCTCACCCACTGCAAGCTTGTGGAGTAAATTTATCCTGGATCAGCCGTCATTCTGTGCAGCGCTTAAACATAACAACAAGCAACTTCATCTATCCATCATCTAAACTACTTCTTCCACACTAGGAGCGAAGGGGAGCTGGTGGGTATCCCATGTGACTACGTGCGAACAGCAGGGCGCCACCCTGGACAGCTCACCAATCTATCACAGTGTGCACACACCATTCACTCAGATACTCACACCTATGTGCAATTTGGTCTCTCCAAATAGCCTGATTGGGTCTTTGACCGGTGGGAAGAAACCGGAGAGCTGAAGGAAACTCGCATACACATGGGGAGAACATGCAAACTGTACAGAGAAAGGCCCCACGTCCCTCCCCTCCCTCAAGTACCGACACCACAATGTCATACGATGGACACAGGCATAACACATGATTATTAAGATTGCTTGATAAGCCAGATAAATAAAACCCAGAACCACCAGAAAGCTGGAATGTGGACTGAAATACTGTTCTGGGTGCTTGTCAGCAGACCTTCAAGTACTTGTGCTGCTCTTACCTGTGGTTGTGACCTACAGGTGGCGCTGTGCTCAGGAGGCCACTGGAGGCTGCGGGACGTCCCATCCCCAGCGCTGAGCCGAGATGGCGGAGAGCTGAGCTCAGCTGTAACTCTGACATGGTCCCGCTGCCACGGACACAGTCATAAGGGAGAGTGATAAGGGACAAGTCATAAAGGACAGTCATACAGGATGAGTCATAAGGAACATATCATATGGGACAGTCAAAAGGGACGTCATAAAGGACAGTCATAAGGAACATGTCATAGGGGACAAGTCAGAAGGAACATGTCATAAGGGACAGTCACAAGGGAGAATCATTAGGGACAAGTCATAAGGGAGTCATAAGGTCAAAGTGATAAAGGCCAGTCATAAGGAACATGTCATAAGGACAAGTCATTAGGGATGAGTCATAAGGGATGAGTCAAAAGGAAAATGTCAGAAGGGACACATCATACGGAACGTGTCACAAGGGAAAAGTCATAAGGAACATGTCATAAGGGAAAAGTCATGGGGGACAGTCATAAGGAACACATCATAAGGAACAGACATAAGGAACATATCATAGTGGACAGTCATAAGGGACAAGTCATAAGGAATATGTCAGAAGGGATAAGTCATAAGAGACAGTCATAAGGGACACATCATAAGGAACGGACATAAGGAACATATCATAGTGGACAGTCATAAGGGACAAGTCATAAGGAATATGTCAGAAGGGATAAGTCATAAGAGACAGTCATAAGGGACACATCATAAGGAACGGACATAAGGAACATATCATAGTGGACAGTCATAAGGGACAAGTCATAAGGAATATGTCAGAAGGGATAAGTCATAAGAGACAGTCATAAGGTACACATCATAAGGAACGGACATATGGAACATATCATAAGGGACAGTCATAAGGAATATGTCATAAGGGACAGTCACATAATTTATACATTTTTTGCCATCCACAACAAATGGAATATTTGCTACCATTAATTTGAATGAGCGATGCAGCCAATGGTAGCAGCTGGCGGTCTTATAAGCAATTTCAGGATGCAATTGTGTGATTTGAAATGACTTCAAATGAGGAAACTGACTGGACTCTTTTCATAAGATATGATACTCAATTTCCCTGAGCACTGGTCTTTTGTCTGAAATGCCTGTAGCTGAATTTTTTTGAATAAGAATCTATAACCACTTTGGTGGTTATACTTTGCATTATAAGTTTTTCTTTTTTCTTTGAATTTTCTATGACATGGTTTATGTCCCCCATAACAAAAATCACACATGCCTGACTGTTTTCATACTGTGTGAAAGATTATTTACTCACCCCAAAATTACACAGAACAACAGCAAGGCAAATGCTTTCAGAAAGCCAAATCTAATAAAGCCAAGCTCAAAATATGTAAAATCTTTCTGTCTTTAGTATATTAAAATATAAACTATAAAACAATGAGCCAGAACATTATGATCACCAGCCTAATGTGTTGGGGGTCTTCTGCGTGCCAACGAAACAGCTCCGCCCAGTGGACACATGGAATCATCAAGACATGATATCCAGCACCAAGCTGACACAAGCAGATCCATTCGGCTAAGTCGCAGGGCGAAGCCGCTGCAGATCTGACACCTTGTTTCAACTCGCCCAGCAAATGCTCAGTCGGATTGGGGAATTCGGAGACTAAGGCAGCACTGTGAACTCATCAACATGTTTTCAAACCATTTACAAACAAATTGAGCAGTGTGGCAAGACTCATTATTCCACTGAAAGCGGTTGTTGGCCCCACGCATGGATGACCCTTGGGTGCCCAACACCCAGTTGCCAGTTTTTGCCCTTCTTCAGCCCACTGTCTGTTGTTCACTCACCACTACTGACCAGGGACACCCGCCAAGCCTTGCCATTTAGGAGATGCACCAACCCATTCATCTGGCCATACAGATTTAGGCCATGTCAAAGTGGTCAGGACTTTACGCCCTCCCATTTCTCCCTCATCCAACATATCTACCATGAGAAGAAAATGTTTGCTCACTGTCCAATATATCTTACACCTTGGCACGCATCATTGCTACCAGGTAAAAAACTTTATTTGCTTCATCTGCGCGTGGGCATAATGTTCTATTTTATCAGTATATAACAATGAATAATGCAGATTACCTTTAGCCAGTACATGGGCATCTTTTGTCAACATAAATTAATTTAATGAGTATTTTTCGGCACTGAAGGTTAATATACCTTTTTCACTGGGGTACTGTGCCACACACTGGAAGACGACGTACCTGTGGGACAGAAAAAGTTCGTTGGGTCACTTTTACGCAGCATGCAAAAAAAAATATTTTCTAATATTAGGATGTTGAGAATTGCAATGACAGTGAAGAGTGAAGAAAGTAAGTGTTATTGTAATGTACACCGTAATATTGAGGTCACACGCAAAACTAAAACTGTATTACCAAGTATTGGCGAGATGCTTGGTGCTGAACTTCTCAGGCTTCCGTTTGAATTGAATTTGCGTTTATCTGTGTCCATTGCACATTATTCATGGCTCGTACCTAAAGAATGAACAGTCGGAGATTTTATGTCCCTCTTTGCAATATATTTACAATCACAATCGCTACCTCACTTACTCGATCACGAAGTGACAGATTGAGTGTTTTGTTTTGTCTTTTGCCATTCACTTCGACTGTACGAGGCAACAGATGGCGTTAAAATTTTTCCGGTTAAATGCAACGGCCTAGTGCAAAAGTTCTGCATATTTAGTAAGACAAGCACTGACTTAGCCCTAACGAGCAACTTCTGAGCGAGTCGTACATGCTCACACCGGAACATTTGTTAAATGCACTGAAATCAGTGTTTTGACTGAAATGTTAGCAAACTGACAGGTGAGCAAAAGTTGTACTTGGTCAGTTGTTATCGGCAGCGGTGGCAAGCATCATTAGTCTTTCCCAGCTCACCAGACACCCAAACTGGTTCCCCGAATAGAGTGGAAAAACGGATTTTAACTGTTTCCGTAGCTAAAAAAATAACCCATTTTCAGCATCCTGAAAACTTCTTTACTGATCCCACTACCATCTTCACACTCGCGCTTTTGTTTCACAGGAAGTGACGTACGTTACGAAACCGTCGAACGCGAGTAAAATAACTAAGGAAAACAAAATATATTGATAAATCACAAATGTTAACTTTCTCTCACAGAGATAAACAAGTGGAGAGCATGAAAAGTGCGACAGACGTACAGGTATGTAGATCTGCAAAAAAGAGTTCAATATCAAGTTTTCAGGCAACTGAATAACTTGCTAATGACGTTAAAATCATGCGTCGTTCAGTATAGACCCAGAAGGACCCCAAAAGAAAGCTGTCCGAAGAGAGGTGTGCTTCTGCTGTTTGTTATTTTTAAAGCGATTACCAACTGGATAATAATGCTTGCTTTTTTATTTAGCAGAACATAATATAAGGATTATTCTTGCGGGGTAGGTATTATTTTGGTAACCTTGATGCCGTTTATTTGGAGCTTGAAAATGAATGAGTGGGAAATAGCATGGGCAGCCTCCATATTGGTAGCGAACCAGCTAATTGTCATGTATGCTACTGCCTGCTAAAAGTTAACGCGTTTACCATTTCGTCTTTGACAGTCGCCTGTTTAGGTCTACCGTTAGATATTTCTATTTGTGTTTCCTTAATACTCACAGCTGTCCGGGATTTTTGTTTCTCAGCTAACTTTTGAAGCCAGCTTTGTATTTACCACCTCACGAGAGTCCGCAATGAAACCTGTAGCTAGCCCGCTAGCATAGTTATGGTCGCCCTCAGGCTAATTTGCTAGTTTCTGTCAGTCATCGCCTTGAAAAGTAATACTGTTCCCGACGGCAGGTCTTGTCGTATATTTGCATGCGGTCAGAGGCTAATTACGTGGCCTCAGAAATGACCGCTTGCACTTACAATACAGACTTCATATTGACTTCGTATGATTTATCGTTACAGTATTTGAAGCACAATTACTGGAAAGAGTTCGCTTGGGCTACAGTGGGGGGGAATAAGAAATGGCTGTGCACACCGGACGGGCGCATATCAACATTGGATGTTATTGTGCTGCATATCCTATATCATGCCTTTTGACTGATGTGGCGAATGACTGTAATTTTTCCTGTTTTTCGCTCTGTAGACGTTTAATTCTATCATTTTGACAGGGTGACTCCCTTCTGCTTATTAAGGGATTTTAAGTGTCGGTCGTTATTTGAGTGGTGTTCATTGGTATATTTTCATATTTTAATGTCTGACAGTGTTAAGCGTTTGGGTCTGAACAGTTTTGATTCAGTGAATTCAGAATGTTTGTTGGTTTTTCATTGAACTGGCCTACCAATATTTAAAGAAAAATGACCCGTCATCATACAGGCTTGGTCATTGCTTGAAAGCATGTTTGAATTAGTCTTTTCTGTCAGTAGATGGCAGTATGACTGCAGCATTTGCCTCAATATTAATACTGAGGAATTAAAAAAAAAAACCTTCTGAGATGGATATGCTAGACCGATGTCTCGACACATTTGTCCTACGGTGGCTTTAATTTTGACATCATTTAAATGCAATTATCAATTTGACGCTGTCCCAATTATAGGTTTTAGTGTGATACACCCAGGGATGATTGTTTATGCCTGAGTTATTGAACTAACAGTGATAGGCAGCCCTGGTCCTGGCAGTATCGTTTCTGCTTCCTGTTCCATTCGAGCATGACTGCCTGAGTTTGTTTGTTGATTATTTGTCTGAGCATGAATTGCTGAATATTCTGAATGATGAAACTTTCAGAGCTCTTCTACAAATGGTCAACTGCATTCTGAAAACCATATTAATTCAAATCTATCCTGTTATTCAGCTGTATGTTTGGATGCAATGCAAGACAGAGATTGTACTGGCAGCCCAGGACGAGTGTTGTTTACCCCTAGAATAAGACAAGCACCTATTTACTCTTGCATACGTAATAAATGTAATATTGCCGGCAAAAACATGGCAATATTATTCCCTGACCCTGTGAGAAATGTCTGGCCCTTGGGAACTCGTGGTATCGGGTCATGTCATTTTGGGTCTGGGGTTATATTTTACAAAGTGGAATTGCAGAGTTGGTTTGATAATTTTTTGGTTAACTGAAGTCTAGTTTTTTGAGGTTGTGGATTTTACTTAATGCATTTATCAAGTTAACTTTGTCATCTTGCTTTGTGAAACAGGGTCTAGTTGTTGGTTTAGGCTCTCTCCATATCGCTCTCTCTCTCTCTCTCTCTCTCTCTCTCTCTCTCTCTCTCTCTCTCTCTCTCTCATAGATTTCCATATCATGGCTACTACTGAAAATGCTGAATCAGGGTCAGCAGAGACGAGAGTGGAGCTGAAGGCGGCGGACTTGGATGCTGTGTACCCACTGAAAGTGCTTTATTGTGGAGGTACAGTTCAGCTGTTGGACTGCTGTCACTGACATTAATTCACTTGGATTGAAAAAAAAAGACTTGTGTAAATCTGCCCGGAGTAAGATCCACTCCACTAACTGGCCTTTCTCTCTGTCTCTCTCTCACAGTCTGCTCCTTGCCAACAGAGGTAGGTGTGAGTCCATATTTATTTACGTGCTGAGTCTTGTCTGCCTTTCCTCTTAAATCCGCAAGGCCAGACCATGTTTTGCAGGTCCCCCAGATATCCGAGGCTCTGTCGCTAGGATACTGCTGCCTTCAGAATCGTAAGATGGTTGACACGCCAACAAGGTTTTAAATATCTCCTCACTAATCTCTTGAGAGTTTGACTTTGAGGTTGGTTTCAACCGCAGGATCCTGCAACCGAGACCGGCAATGGACTAGCAAAGATGAAAACTCCACGCAGACCAGCTGGATGTTGTGACTGCATCTGGGCCCTTGAATATGGCCCCTAACCTCACTTTGCCCCAGGGGTGCAGTGTGATTGGCCTGAGCTCCGTTGAATGACCCGTTCAAGCAGTGGCTGCGATGTAGTGTTATGTTTTGTTGAGCAATGGCAGGTGAGATTAGAGCTCAGGGTTGTGCTTCTCTGTCCCCCTGCAGTACTGTGAGTACATGCCTGAGCCAGCCAAATGCAGGCAGTGGCTGGAGAAGAACTTCCCGGATTTGTTCGCCAAGATGTGCGTAGGTAAGAGGAACGGAGCTCTTTACATCAGTCAAGTGCTACAGCTGAGGCCAGTGGCTGTTTGGGTTATTTGTATTAATGCCTAACCGCGACAGAGCAAGGGAAGGACTAGACGCATGTCATACGCATGTGCACACGCAAGCACATGCAGACACAGCAAATAATTTTCTACTTTTTTAGTGCATGCAAATTTAGTTCCACAACTGTGCCTGTGTTTTATAAACACCTGTGTCATTATTTAGTGTTGGTTGTTTTAGTTAAGTGCCACTGCAGTTTTATTACTTTTCTGCGTGAGGCATTGTGGTTTTGCGGGGGTTCTCATACACATTTGTGATTTCAACTAGGCAGATTTGGTTTAAAACTGCAATGGATTTAAAAATTTCTGACTTGGAAGTTGCCCTCATTCTTGGCAGTCTTTCAAAATCTCCTCTTCATTATGGATCATGGCGTGCGCGTGTGCATGCCTGTGGTGGGTCTGTGCTTGTGTGTGAAACCTTTCCTCTGTGTCTGCAGAAAACAGTCAGAAGCAGGAAGCAGGAGAGGGAGAGGCGCCCCCTGCTGCTGAGGAGGAGGAGAAGAAGAAACAGAAGAGGGGTGAGGGCAGCCGATTGGACAGTTGGACTCCGGGAAATGAAATGAGGCGGAGCTACCAGTACCTGTTTGGGGAAAAAAGGCGTGGCCGAATTGTTGAAATATTTTTGAAGAATTTTGAAGAGTTCCATCCCTGAGCTAATGGTGCTGGATGATTGAATGTGGATGAATAGCTGAAAGCTGTGGGTTTTTTAAAATTTTTTTTATACCCCTTGCAATTAAGTTTTTATACCCCCCACCACAAAGTTTATGGGGGTATACTGGATTTGCTTTGTCCGTCCGTGTGTGTGTCTGTGTGTGTGTGCTTGCGTCTGTGCGTCCGGACCTAGATCTCATAACCTACTCATCCGATTTTGAAAATTGTTTTCTCTTGCTGGAAGGTCTATTGACTGTGGTACTGCCCGACTACTTGTTGTTGCGGGGGGTATCCTGTAATCCATGCTTACTGACTCAATCTAGTTATTTTGTGTTGGACTTCAACAACAGAACCAGCCCATCAAATGCAAATATCCGTAACTGACTGACTCACGGAGCGGCTGTTATGGAGTTAGCTCAATGCTAACATATAATGGGAATTGCCATTAAGGCGCTAATTGAAGTTAGCATTGCGATAATACTAACAGTCCAGCCAAGTACTAGATTTTGACCCGGTCTTCTCTCTCCTTCCGCAGGTGGCAGGGGTCAGATCAAACAGAAAAAGAAAACTGTCCCCCAGAAAGTCACAATCGCTAAAATCCCTCGAGCCAAAAAGAAATACATGACCCGGGTCTGTGGCCTGGCAACCTTCGGTATGCCCCGCCCCTCCTCGCATCTTTTCTGTGGATGTCCTGAGGATTTCCAATCACTGCTGGTGTGTGGGCGGGCTTAATTGGCATAACCCCTCCCCTTCCCTCCGCAGACATCGACCTTAGAGACGCACAGCGATTCTTCGCCCAAAAATTCTCCTGCGGTGCCTCGGTGATGGCAGAGGACGAGATCGTCATTCAGGGAGACTTCACAGACGAGATCATCGACGTCATTCAAGAAAAGTGGCCGGAGGTGAGGAGCGTTTTAGCTGTGCGCTCGGAAAAAATTCCCTGCCCCCCATTTTCACTATTGTTTGCGGAGAGTCACTGAAGGCACTCTTACATTTCTGATCGTGGGTAAACCTGCAATTTTCTCAATAGTTTGGTTGGAAATACATTTTAGCTGGGGCCTATGTAGCATTGAACACCAAAGGGAATTTATTGTTATGTTGTGATCACAGAGTTCACTGGTCCTTCCCAGCCAACTTCTTCGAGACCAACGAATTGATTGTGTTTTACATTGGCGAGTCGCTGAGGTTGCAATTAAAAGCTTTCTTTTTTACTGCAGACAGCTGGGCTCTGCTCAGCTCCACCCCCTGTTATAAAATCAGCTCGCCCTTGTCAGTATGATGTCACAATTAAAGGGATTGTCCATTAAAACAAGACCTGAGAGTGAAAGCTGCTGTCCCAGCTGAAACAACATTTAGAAGGTCAACCGTGTTCAGTGCTGCATGTAATCATTATGATCACTCCTCTACCTGTTTAACCTGAAAATGTTTTCAATCGTTTAACTGCTCTATAAATCCATCTTCAACCACATCTGCCAAAGTAAAATTTGGGGCCTAAATTTTTTTTACTAGTGGTTTGCCGCTTGCCAATCAAATGTAGAGTGTGATAGTTTAAGCTCTTGGTGAGGATCTGGAGAGATGAAACTGGCCAGACCTGTCGATGGGGCCTTAAGGGAGTTCTATACCTCCAAACCGCTCCAGGGGCTTTACACCTGTTTATATTGCTCTCTAAATGTCATTTCTGGCATTTTGTAATTCATCTTCCTTCAGTAACATTATCCTTGAAAAAGAGAAACACATTCTCTGTGAAACTTGTGGTTAAATGAAAGGTTAAAAAGTGTCCCTCATTTACTTGGTGACGGGGAGCTTTGCGTCTGTGATTGCCAAGTATCCTGAATACGCTCTGGGTCGCAAACTCGACAGCCAGGAAACGCGTATTTGCAGGCGACCGCTTCAGTGAGCAGGCACGAGTGCAGTTATTGGTCGGAAAGGTCAGATTAGTTGCATCAGATGGCTTATGTGCATCGGTGCAGAATGCACAGGAACCTAACTGGTTCCAGACTCCTCCAGCGCCGCCTTGTGGTGACACACGATAACTGGGTCGAATCTGGGTGGGTATCTCAGAAATGTGTGGGCCCTGGAGCTGAAATACATCGTCCTGCTTTCTTCATCCACACAGCCGTCAGTAGCCCAGTCTGTTCAAGACGACGTATAACCAATTAATCGATGTTTTCGATCATAATGAACTTCCAACGTAGTAATCACGAGTGTCAGTCAGCACAAAACTAATTCCGTCCGCAGCGATACTCGCCGGCCAGCAGCGCTGCCCGCAAATCATAAGTTACAGTTTGTTGGAGGGCCAATACAGAAATATATGGGGTCCGTAAATGGCAAACTGGGCGAGGCGTCAGCCGAGCCGCCATTTCCTGATTCCCATATATTTCCATATCGGCTCTCTAACAAACTGTAACAAATTTATCCCACCAAAGATCTTCTTTTCCTCTTGCATGCCACGCTGCTCCAGAGACGCTGAGGGTGAAAATTTTCACCATTATAAACTGACTGAATTTAACAGTTAAATTAGCGCATTGTTTCATGGTTATTTTATCTGTAAGTGGAGTCCTGTGCGCATTTAACTGTGGTTTAGACTTAACATATGCAGAACTCTGTTGTAAACCTATTGTAAAATTACAGTTTGAATAACTGGCAAAAAGGTGCAAGTTTATAACAGTGTACTCGCACTCAGTGTTAGGACTCGGAGACGTAATATGGGAATATACAGGGTTTCCAGGTGACCGCTTTCGGCCAGTCCTATTGAAGTATTCTTGTCTGAGGTGGGATAAATGTGTTTCCGGTCTCTAAGGGGTTAAGTACGTCAAACTGTGATGCTCAGCAAAGCAAATTGGCGTTTGGCTTTTCTTCACCGTGATTTTCTCTTCCCGCACCGCAGGTGGACGACGACAGCATCGACGACCTCGGCGAGGTGAAGAAGTAGAGGCCAGAAATGACCTTCCCTCCCTCCCATTCGGCCACCCCCCCCCCTCTCCCAAATATCACCACAGAGCGCGCTCCAACTTAACTCCTCCCTCCACTCACCCCTGCATCTAAAGAAGAGCCATTTTCCCTCTCTGTCGTTTACTGCACAGAGCCGCGGAGAGGCCCGTCCTCTCCGGCTGAAATGCGTCACGCCTGTAACCTCCTCGCTGCTTCTCTCTGTTGCCAAAGGTCTGACATGATTGTGAACTCCTTTCGAAGACGCTGCACTAAAGCTACGACTTTAGGCTAATAAAACGGTCATTTTGGTCTCCTTCGCTTATTCATACTGGAGTCTTTTTTCGAAATCGCCCCGTTTGTTCAAAGTGTAACCGTGCAAGACGACGCACTGCTGCTCGCAAGACCATGAGCAAGTAGCTCATATGCCACTTATGCGGATTCCACATTCAAAGGAAATGTGCATTATTTTACTCTGTAATTTATTACAATAAATGACAGCTAATTTGTTCTGTGTGTGAAACGGCACACACTTGATACACACCTCTCCGTTTTCAAAGTAGACTGTACACCATCTACACTGTTTCGAAATCCAGAAAATATGTGCATAATTTTCCTTTATTTCAATTAATGATGGCTAATTTGTTAAATGTATGCCACAGCGCACACTTAATAGGAACCTGTCCAGTTTCAGAATCAGAATTGGGTAAAGGTCATAGACTGTATAAAAAGATGGACGAAGCAACTGTGACGTCAACCATTGGTTTCAGCATACCATTTAGGAAGCCTTGATTTTGGCAATTTGAACAGCGTCATTTTGAAACTGGATGTGATTCCTATTGGACGAGAGCGAGAATTGAACATCCAGGGAGGAGCGAAGGCTGGATCTGACCGTATCAGATGGGAACCAGAGTATAGCCACGCCCCTAAAGCATATTATGGCTTTATCTTTAATTCTCGTCTATATGGGGCCATAATTTACAAAAATGAACATCATGATATATTGAAGAAGACTTGAAACTTATGATACCCTAAAATAATATGGAAAATCATCATTGAAATGATAAATCAGGTGGGAAAGTATTCCTCATAGACTTCTATAGCAATGATCTTCTTTCTGATACCACCGATGTAACCTTCTGCGGGTGATTAGATAGAATGCAAATTTTAGAGATTTCCGCATTGGCCTCCGTTGTATACAATCTATGATAAAGGTGTGTGCAGTGTCAACATACTGTGATATCCTGCGCTCAGAGGAAATTGCTTGGTTGCATTGCCTGGCTCATTATCATCACATTCATTTTTCAAACTCTTAAAATGGTGCGAAAACCGCGCTGAAGTGTGAAATTGAATTGCGTTAGCCTGAGCTGCCGATCCTGCCTGTGTCCACTTCAACCGTGATTTTTCACCCCTATTCTACAAACCCCAATTCCAATGAAGTTGGATCACGTAAACCATGAATAAAAACAGGATGCAATGATTTGCAAATCTCATGAACCTACATTTTATTCACAGTAGAACATAGACAGCATATCTGATGTTGAAAGTGAGACGTTTTATCATTTCATGAAAAATATTGGCTCATTCTGAATTTGATGTCAGCAACACATCTCAAAAAAAGTTGGGACAGGGGCAACAAAGGGCCAGAAAAGTAAAAGATGAAACAAAAACAGCCGGAGGAGCATCTTACAACTAATTGGGTTAATTAGCGACAGGTCAGTAACATGACTGGGTGTAAAAAGGGCATTTTAGAGAGGCAGAGTCTCTCCGAAGGAAAGATGGGCATAGGCTCACCAATCTGCAGAAAACTCTTAAAATTGTGTTCATAAAATCTTCTATATAAAATTGCAAAGATTTTGAATATCCCACCATCCACGGAACATAATATTATCAAAAGATTCAGAGAATCTGGAAAAATCTGCGCAAGGGACAGGGCTGAAGGTCAGTATTGGATGCTCGTGATCTTCGGGCCCTCAGGCAGCACTGCATTAAAAACAGGCATAATTCTGCACTGGAATTCACTGCATGGGCTGAGGAACACTTCCAGAAATCTTTATCTGTGAACACAGATTGCTGTGCAATCCTCAAATGCAAGTTAAAGCTGTATCATGCAAAGAAGAAGCCATATATGAATACGACCCAGAAATGCCGCTGTCCTTCCTGAGCCAAAGCTCATTTAAAATTGACTGAGGCAAAATGGAAAATTGTTCTGTGGTCAGGTGAATCAAAATTTAAAATTCTTTTTGTAAACCAGGGACGCCGTGTCGTGAGGTCTAAAGGAGAGGGACCATCCAGCTTGTTATCGGTGCTCAGTTCAAAAGCCTACATCTCTGATGGTATGGGGTTGCATTAGTACCTTTGGCTTGGGCAGCTTACGCATTTGGACAGGCATCATCAATGCTGCAAAGTATTTAGAGGTTTTACCGCAACGTCTCTTTCAGGGAAGACCTTGCTTATTTCAGCAAGACAATGCCAACCCACATACTGCATCCATCACCACAGCATGGCTTTGCTGTGGAAGAGTCCGGGTGCTGAAATGGTCTGCCTGCAGTCCAGACCATTCACTAATAGTAAACATTTGGTGCACCATAAAACAAAAAATCTAGTAAAGAAGACCCAGGATTGTTGAGCAGTTAGAATCCTGCATCTGACAACAGTGGGACAACATCCCTCTTCCAAAACTCCAGCTAGGTCCAGCAACTTCAATAGGTCTCACTTCCGAGACATTTACAGACTGCTGTTAAAAGTTAAGGGCATGCCACACAATGGTGAACATGGCCCTGTCCTATCTTTTTTGAGATGCGTTGCTACCATCAAATTCAAAATGAGCTAATATTTTTCATGACATGGTAAAATGTCTCACTTTCAACATCAGATATGTTGTCTATGTTCAATTGTGAATAAAATGCGGCTTTATGAGATTTGCAAATCATTGCATTCTGTTTTTAGTCACGTTTTACACAACATCCCAACTTCATTGGAATTGGAGTTTGTACTTTTCAGCCACCAGAGATCATTCGCTCTGTGATGAGCTGTGCTCTGTCAGGGTTGGTGTGAAAACATGGCGTTGGCTGGATGTGGATGTGGTCTTGGCGATGACAGTCTTGCTGGAGGGGGGCAGGATTGCAGGGTGCAGTGAGAAAACAGGCATAAAATACTGAGATTCCCCTCTGGAACAACTTATCTGACCTGCAAGCGAAACACACCGGAAGCACAGACAGGATAACAGACAGCACTATGAAAAGGCATATCTACACAGTAAGATTCATTTGTATTTGAAATTTTGTAGAGAAATAATGAACTGTTCAGGAGTTCTGGCCTGGAAGAGAGCTGGACAACTGATATCTGGCCTGGAAAAAAAATGCAGTGGCTGGACAGTCATGAAGATGGAGGTATGAAAAGGCACCTCCATATTAGGATGCATCCTATTGTATAAAATTTCATTAGAAATGCAGTTATCCTGGGCTGTTGAAAATCTGTCATGGCAACTTGTTTAAAACAGCTGGCCCACGGGAGTACTTTCAAACAAGTTGCCACTTGATAGGATTTCAACAGCATCTGATTTTGATATTTTACATCATTGGGAAACTATAGTTGCCCGTAGCACTCTAAGGTTAATATTAACATGATGCTTTAGCAATGTTTGCCGACAGATGGGACTGTCCTGTGGACCCATATGAGGCATGAGAACTGCACGGCCTTCGAGTTCTCTCTCTGACCTCTGCTGTACAGGTCGGAGGTCAGTACAGGGAAATGGTTTTGCCTTTAATCTTGCAGGGGCGTCGTAGCAAAAAAAAAAAATCCTCCAACACTGTCCTTAACACATCTGCACTCCCCATAATTGGACATGAGGTTTGGGTCCCAATATTAGAAAGATGTGTGCAGAGAGCACTATTGGGGACAGTGCCACATTTTTTTGTGATTTCAGTTTCATTGCACAAATAAATCACTGATGCTGCATACATATGACATTTACATGCAGAAGAGGAGACTGAAGTCAAGAAGTTCCAGAAACATGCCAGAACTGAAGATCACAGCAGTTGAGGCTATGCAGAACTTCACCAGAGAAGATGCCCAGTGTCTGGTGACGTGAACTCCTCACAGACTTCAAGCAGTCATTGCTTCCAAAGAATATCTGGCCAAATGTTTGAAATTCTTGCTTTATTTTGTAATATTTTTGATGCCACGCAAAAAATGGTGGGGGTCCTGCAGACAAAAGGAGCCACCATTTCGGAAATGGTCATTAATTTGGATTAAAACACACTCAAATTACAGCTGACAGTCTATGTTTCAAATCTCATCATCATGACCCTCATTTATCAAACTTGCGTAGGATCTGGTGTAGATTCTGGTGTAAATATCATCGTTCACCAGGTGTCACGTCTGATTTACTATAAGTGTGTACGTCTCAGATTTCGTTGTAGAACTGCCTTGGCATTGAAAATCCGGCGGCAGAAACCATCGTAATTTACATGACACGCCCCTATAAATTCATGCTCCTAGAGGCATAGTCCTCCCCACTTTACGACATGGACTCTCGAAAGACGGCAAAGATGAAAGAACTTAACTGAGGAGGAAATATCGTCGGCCTGCTGATAAACCTCGTATCTACAATTTGATGAGAAACAAAAACTCGTATGTCCACGATAATAGCATATACATTGCAAAATACAAAATTTCATTGATTGGATACATTCTTGGAGGAAAAATAGTCATCCTACCCGAACACAGCTCAACTGCATTCTTACATGCAAAATTAAACTTTTTTTTGCTCTCCTGTAAAGTTTATCATTTTGAAGATATGAGGTTTTATCAGCGGGCCGACGATAGATGGAGAAAAACAAAATAATTTCATTTGGAAGTCTTAAGAGTGGCATAAAGCGAGCCCAGTAGGCTGCAGTTTGGAGAACTATTGCTGCTGCAATAGTAAACACTGTTGGGGTGGAAAAAAATCGAAGTGACTATTCGCACTTAATTTTTGTGCTTGGACGCACTTAAATGACCAAAATTCTTGTTAGACGCACTTATTATTGTGGCCATGACGCACATTTCTCCATTGCCCACTTTTATTTTAAGCGTGTCCAAAGCTACATTTTTTTCTTGGCCAAACTTATATTAAACGGTACTTTCTAAGCGGCACTGGAATGGTCATCAACTTGCGCACTTACAAGTGTGGTCAAGAAAAAAATTTAGCATTGGCCACACGTAAAAGTGCGAATAACGTCGGCCTTAATAAATTCAATTTATAGATCCACGATATTTCATGTTATATTACCTACATAATCGACAATCCAAATGCTTTACATTTAAGATAAAAAAGGGGTCCGATTTTACGATCGCCTCCGAAAAACGGGTCGCCGGTGGAGGCCAATTAAACTCGAACTTCCAGCTGTCACAGCACTGATGGGCTTCTTCTCAAACATTGGATTACGAGCCGTTAGGGACATGGATGAGCCCCCCCCCCCCCCCCCCCGTCTCAATCGGAGCACGATCGAGCACAATGAGGGTAATTGGTAAAATACAGTCTGCAGAGATCACTCTTCATTGTACTTTTATCCGTGTTACTCCATGATATTTTATTGGGTGCCACACAAAACGAGCACATCTGTGCTCGTGCGTCACATCTGTGTAGAGAAATTAATTACACTTACATTTGGAAACAACCTGCTTTTATTCACTTATTTATTCATTCATTTATTTAGTCTATTTTTTTTTAATAATAAGAACAACAACAACATGACGTCCGCATCGCTGCATATGGTTTATTACTCATTTTGACAGCTGCACTCGTTCCTGCATGTTGTTCGCTGTTTTCAGATTTGCGTACACCTGGTCAGAGCTGGCGTGAGATTTTTGCGGACCGTTTGCTCACGTGCAGATTAATAAATGCCGATTCTTGCGGGAGATTTGGTGTACACCCATTTTTTTTGGTGTACGCAAGTCTGATAAATGAGGGCCCGTATGTTTTAAAAGCGCGAGAGTACTGGGCCTCAACACAGAGTCACCGACTAATGAACTACTGTTCGTTACTTTCTGTATATCCTCTTTACAACGTCTCTGAAATGTCCAGATAGGAGACGAGGTGGTAGTGGAGCAGAGTCTGACACTTTCGAGATGCCCGTGATCCAGTCGATGGCGTGCGCTTGGGAACTGTTGACTTCTTGCCAAACTTCTTACCCAGACTCCGACTCCCCACCTGTGCTCGAGACCCTGTATGCACCAATAAACAGCAAGCTGGCACTATGTCCCACCTTGCCCGGACGCATTCCTTCGTCAGAGTGAAGGTGAGAATTTGGTGACCTGCAAATAAAACTACCAAGTCCTTCATGAATGGTGAGGTCCTGAGATATTTGGACAGTGTCTACAAAAGGGCTGCAACTGGTACACAATTTACTCAACATGGAGGCCAACGGCCTGTCATTAAAGCAGGGGGTCTGCGCCTCAACTCTAGGATGTTTAAAATGTAGTCTTCTTATCAACAGAATGAAAATAGGCCTACGCTGTCGGCGGTCAACAGCAAGGGGTGCATCCCTGAAATTGCCCAATCCTCGAAGCCCCCTTTATTGCATTCCCCTTAACTAGACCTACAATATGAGGCAAATTTGAGGTCTATGTAAGTAATTGTTCCAGAGATATGGTTAAAAAACTGATTTTTTCTCAATAAATAGCGCCACCTGGTGGCCGACCTAGGAGTGCATACTTGCCCAAAATCTAATCAGTTCATCCTCTACCATATCTACCCATATGCTAAAAATGAGAAGCCAATGTAAAGAATTTTGTGAGTTATTGTACTAACGGCTAAAATCTGGGGACCCGGCGGCAGGTGGGGTGAAACCATGATATCCCCGAATTTGTTTTTTGGGGATATAATGACTCTTTACAAAAATTACGGACCTCAAATGTGTTCCAGAGGAGTTAATGCCGAAGAAACTAAAGTGGGAATGAGTGTGATGATAATGATTATATTTTGCTAACCAGCCTGCGTGTGCATTAAATTGAGATTTCAGAGCATGGTATGTAAACTTGTGAAAAAGCACTCACAATAGCCTAGCACATCTCGACACTAAGCATACACGCACAAAATCAATGTTTCTCGATCATGTCCTGCTTATCTATGTTTAGTCTTAACATACAGTGTCAGGGCTGATATGGTCATTTGGAACAGATGCCACTGAACCTTTGGGACAACCTCGGGTGTTAACCTTACATCATTGACAAAAAAAAATTTGGGCATGCACTTGACCTAGGCCGACGGTCATTCACTGTCAGAGGGTTGAGTGCTCAACTGCTTGTCCAAGTCTTGTGTTTACTTGTTTTGCTAATCTTGGAAGAAGATCAGACTGAATTAATTTGGTCATTTTATCTCATGCCTTTGGGTGTGGGTTGGTCAGGTAGTTCACGCTTCAGCATCAAGGCCACAGAGTTGAATTAGAATTACAGATTCTGAAAGAGTAGAATTTGATTAATCGTTTTTTTGTGATGCAACTTCTTGGCAACAGGATTTGATTATTCCCAGAGATGCAGGTTATCATAACTTGCGACAAACAATATCACAAGCCGACTCCACACCAGCATCTATGCTGTTGTTGTAGACAAAATAGTTTGGCAAATTTGAGATTTATTTCAACGTTTAAAGTTTGCAGAAAAACTCATTCCCTATGGAATACTGTTATATCAAATTGTTGCGTTGGTACAGAATACTTTTCCCGAAAATTACACAGTATAAACATATGTTTAGTTAAACGTCTGTATTTTTCAAAACTAGGCTTATGCCTTCGGAGGTATTGGGTATATTTCCCAATCCTCAAATAGACCCAATACAATATAAAGCCCCTCAGGTCATGACCTTTCATTTGAACTTAATTTCAGGCCAATCGGACAAATGGTTCTGAAGATATGGCCAAAATGGTCATTTTCCATCACAAAGCTCCACCCGGTGGCAAAATATTGAACCATACAGGTATGATGTCATCATGTGACATATGAGGTCATGACCTTGCAGTTGCACATAGTTTCATGTCAACTGGACAAATGGTTCCAAAGATATGGCAAAAATGGTGAATTTTATGTGACAAAGCTCCACCTTGTGTCATAATTTTGAACCAAACAGGTATATTGTCATCGTGGGACACATCCTCAGGTCATGATCTTTCATTTGCACTTGATTTGAGGTCAATCGGACAAATATTCCCAGAGATATGATTTTAACAGTGATTTTTCGGTTTTTGGCCCCTGGTGGCCAATCTAGAAATTGTAAATTGTCCAAAATCAAACCACTTCTTCCTCTTTATGTTACTTAATTATATGCAATACATAAAATTTCTAATTGAAATATTCTAAAGTTATCGCGTTAACACGAAGGGGGGCGCGGCGGCGGTCGGGCCAAAAACATAATATCCCCGAAACGCCGTTCGGGGATATAATAAATCATGTTAGAGGTAGAAAAGTATGCATTTCCCACATGGAAGTGGAGATTTTTGAAAACTCTTTTTTTGACGTTTCTAAAAAATCTCTTGTCCACACGGCATCGTTTCTAAAAAATATCTGCGTCCACGCGGAGACACCTGAAACGACGCATAATCTTATGATAGGCAACCAAGGTGTATGATGTGGCAAAAACTCTGTCCAGTAAGGTTTTATCTCCAGTCGCTTTTCAAGACCCATGACAATCAAAAATGGCAAAAAAAAAAAAGTTCCCATCGATCAACTGTTTTCCATGAAGATCTGCGCCTTGGGGGGGTTATTCAATTGTTTATGATCAGCTTGCTCATTTATATATTAAATCAAAAGATTTAAAATATCTGAGGACTGCAACTCAAACAGTCAAGTTCTGTGGAGCTTTCATTAAAGTCAGCAAGTACCCCAGGTTTTTAGCAGGTTCAAATGCAAATGTGAAACTGGCATTGTCAATTTGGGTATGTGTAACATCATTCCAGTAGTCATTTTGGTTGCCTGCTATGTGACGCTGAACCGCTCCTCGACTAGGTGCTCGACTAGCCTACGTGCTCCTCGACCACGAGCCGTCCTGGCTCGCCACCATCCCTCCCCTCCTGTGTTTGAAGTAGGTGGCCCATCACCGCGATCGTCAACTGATTTCGTCTTTTCAACGGAACTCTGAATGATATCCACGCCGCTGGCACCGAATGATAGAATTCTTCACAGGACCTACCAACAGTGGTCCAAAGAAAGACAAACAAGGAACCAGCTACAGGGGGTTAGGTGTCCATGGCTCATTGATGCACATGAGTAGCAAAGACTAGCACGTCTGATCCAAACTGACAAAAGGGCTTCTGTGGCACAAGCCGCCGAGAATTTTAACAATACATGTGTGAAGACTGTGTCACAACACACAGTGCATCGCACCTTACTGTGTAGAGCGCTTTGTAACTGTAGACCAGTCGAAGTGGCCATTCTAAGCTCGGTCCATCGCCGAATGCACCTACAGTGGACACATGGAAAAGGGAAAAGCTGGTGGACGGAGTGTGACGCTTTTATAAATTTGCTGCTGGGAAACCCTGGTTCTGGAAAATTAAGTGAATGTCAGTTTGACAAAGGTGTTTTGGTGGAGCGAGGGCGACGTACACAAAATATTAGATTGGTGGTTCTAATGCTGTGACTGATCTACATGTGTAATACTCCAGAGGGGAGCTACATGCAAAGCACAGTTTTTTTGGAGTTATTATTCCTCTTTGTGTGGCATAAGGTGAAAGGCTAATCTGGAATTACGCAAAAGATCAAGGAAGCAGAGCCTGATTTCCAAGTCGAAAAGTCGGTCCGTTGATTGAAACAAAGGCAAATCAGGATGAATGACAGAGCTGAGGACAACCCAGATCTGAAAACAGATAAACGGTGTTGGCCAGGCATGTCTGTATGTGCATCGTGCCGAACAAAATGGCCACCAGTCCTCCAGCATTTATGATCAGTGACCCCAGCCTTGCAAAATGGCCGCCAGTCCTCAAGCATTGACCGTTTATCACTGAGATAGGGAGGTGACGACAGTGACTTGCTGGTAAATGGTCTGTAATAATTTTGTGAAACGGATGCTAGAAATTAGACTTTGAACTATGCGCTTGCACTCGGTGGGGTGCAGTTTTATTTGGGGTACCCTGACGCACAGGGGGAGGGAACTACTCGTCATCCCTGCGTGTCTTTAGGGTTGGATGAAGGTCTTATCTGTTCCCCTTTCTCCTCGTTCTGGTTCTTCAGAGCTTTCCAAGATGCGTCTTCCCCCTTCCCTCTGATGCTCACACCCGACCTCCAAAGCTGTAGTGTTTTAGGCAGGTGCATTTGCATCAGCAAATGACAGACATTTGCACCAGCTGATTCCAGTGATCAGTTCCACCTCCTGGCCGAAGTACGGCCCAAATGATCAAATCTGTAGGTGCTTAGCTGAAGTAAAAGCAGTGAAGTAAATCCACTTAATAAGGATCATAATTTAACTCTGAGTCAGATAACTACCAAATAAAAAAAAAAGCCAAATCTCTATGAATAATTTGTCTCATATTTACACTTAATGGTTTAGTTCCATTACTTTCTTGCTAAATGAGGAAAAAAAAAACAGATAATTTTAAATTGGAGTGTCATAGTAGGACTAAGACACTTGCAAAGAGGCACATTTTAGCAGGAAATAGAAAAAAAAAAAATCAAAGATATAATTTACCTGAAAAAAGAATAACGCATTGGTGCCTCTTCTTGTACTCTTTCCAAACCTGACAACACAGCCCATTTATGGGATCGATATTGTGTTAAGCTGCTGATGATAAGAATCAGGGATATACTGTAAATGAAAATTTCCATGAGATCATGCCTCCAGGAAAAGAAAACAGCCTGTATTCCCAAACATGGTTACGGAGTTAGCTGGATTACTGCAAGTAAAATCCAAAATGCTCCCAAACCTGGAATATGGACCACAAACAAAATGAGCATCTTTGGGTTTTCCTCAAGAATGCTTATCCAGCTAACTGCTAAATCCAGCTAAATTCAGCTTCTGGGTACATTCAGCATTTTAAGACACTATGGCTCAGTTTCACAAACACAGATTAAGCTTAATCCTTGACTAAATTGAATTTTCAATAGAAAAGGACAAGGTTCACTAACCATCAAAATTGGCCCTGTCTAAAAACTAATAATCATTGGTGTCATTTATTGACATAATAGCCAAAATTTTTAAAAATGAATCTTATAAGCCTTACTGCCCCATGGTTGCCATGGCAACGGAACAGGAAATTGCACCATGCAAACTGTCATTATTTGGCATATTTTCAATCCCAAGAGCAAAAGAGTTCAATATATTGTCTTATAAACCATGTATATCAATTATTATGTAAATAATTAACAATTCAACATTACCAGGATGTCTGACCCATGGTTGCCATGGCAACGGGAGAGGAAATTGTTCCATTCAAAATGTCATTATTTGGCATATTTTCAATCCGAAGAGCAAAAGAGTTCAATATATTGTCTTATAATTTATGTATATCAATTATTATATAAATAATTAACAATTCAACATTATCAAGATGAGTGGTCCATTGTTGCCATGGCAACGGGAGATATAAATAATAAATTAATTATAAATAATAAACAGAAATGTTTAATGAAACAGTTAAGTAAGTCAGAAAAAAATACTGATGTTAGGTCTAGAAAAAAATAGGTTCGATTCCTATTACGTCCCAAATAGAAATAGGGTGGGTGGGTGGGTAGGTAGGTAGGTAGGAACATTATTTTATTTTTTTTAAATATTTTAATGCAGTACTTCTTACTAAAATTTTAAACCGCAATAAAGGCACTCTATAGGCCCTATACTCAAATCTCTACAGTAATCTCAAAAAATTTTTTTTTGTCCAAAAAGTGTGCAACGACAGTAGGCAAGATACCTTTAGCAATCAAAAACGCCAATAAAATGTTTAGGGTAGGGGGAAAATAGGGACTGTCGGGTAATAGGAATCACGGGTATTTTTTTTCTATGCCTTATCACACTTATACTGGAGCAAAATTATATTTGTCTTTTATATTTCTGAATTAATTATGCTACCCATTAATTATATTGAAAACAAAATTAAGGTCAGATTCAATTCAGTTCACAAACTTCGAAGTTGCATAATATGATGCGTGCTCAAGGGCCGAGCTGATAGAGGGGCGAAATGTCGGGCATCGATCGGGCATCAGATAGCCTATAGGCCTATCTTATTTTTCAAAGAGTTATTTATTGGTTCTACATCTCTACCATAACTCAGAATATCCGTAGGCCTATATGAACAGATTTTCTGATAGATTTTGCATAGATAAAACTTACCTTTCCTCGTGTACCTGTAGTTTACCTGGCTTCACCTGGAGCATTTCCTCATCGGATCATTGTCGAAAGACGAAACTGGGTCATCGCGCCGAAAAACCTGACGCCACTGATTATCTGGCTCGTACATTGAGTCATTAGGCCTAACACTCAACGACACTAAACTATTTGCTCGATATTTACATATCAGACATATTAGAGAAGAATCATCATTCAAAATATTACGCGTCAACAAAGCAGAAAATGCGAACAGCTGTACATCAAAGAACGCCGCTTACGCAAGAGGTGCAATTGAAAAGTTGGATTTCAATATGAAATACGATTCGTGCCTCGTGTTGAATCCTTAGCGAAAAACACACAATCCACACATTTGTTTGATTACACATAAAAATACTGACAGTTGTATGAAATAACGTTACATTTTAAGTTATCATTTAAAAAAATATCACGAAATTCAATTTTATTTCCGTTTGTAAATGCCAATCCCACATTTATTTATTTTGCGTAACTAAGCGCGTCACTAATGTAAACTACTCATTTTCGAAATTAAACTCGGGCGGCAGGCCTCGCCCACAATACAACCTACACAAATAACAAAAGAATTTATCATAGATTTGATTGATATATAAATTAATTTGGGCGAAGTATGCCGCCCACGCGAAAAACTGATTTGAACGTCGTCTTTTTCGCTCGAAATCTCTAGAAGTGAAGTCATTGCCTAGTGGAAGCATCCGTAAAATCAATTTCGGGTCTTGGTAACCAACGGCAAGTTTATTGTTGGACAGCATATATCTCTAACGATTGATTCGACAAATGAAAATTGTTCAAGGTTGTGTTTGGTAATTCACGAAAATACAGGGCCAGTTATGTGGGTTAGTGAACCTAGTTCTTTCCATACAAATCTCCATACTGAACACCGTGAAAAATGTACTAATTTTGCTGCGTGGATTTTATTGCCCCCTCAACCCTGTGAAGTACGAGGCCATTCTCATCCGGACGCGTCATATGCTACCTGACCAAGCGTCGATATACGAGGCAAAAGGTCACTTTTAGCGTCCTTTTTCGCCAGTGAAAAATGCACCCTACCCCTTACCCTGAACCCTAATCCTCAAATAATGACGCCAAAAGCTTCCTTCTGCCTCGTATATCGACGCTTGGTCAGGTAGCGTCAATATGTGACGAGTCCGGGATGAGAATGTGTCGCAAGTACAGCTGCCAAACTGTTTGCTATCTTCCATGGCAAAATCCCATCCGAGAATTTGCTACAAGCACCTCCATTTTCTTGGTTTGAATTTGGTTTTAATACCAAGAGTACGCTCAAAAATATGTCGTCTTTAGCCAAATTTTGATAGAAATAACCATGTGTGCCATGAAGAATAAAAGACCCTTGAATATACTGTCTTTTACCCCGTAAATCCTACAAGCAATTTCAGGTAAGAACATTTTAAAACAGGTCAACTCAAGCACTGAGAAAATCAGTAACCAACAGATCACATTGCTGAACACAGGTGATTAGAATTCTTTCAAAATAATTTGCTTGCACTCAATAATAAAAACATAACATAAAACAGGTTTGACTCTGTCATTTGCTTGTCAAGTAAATTGTACATTTTTGCAGCCATGTGCCCACAGTTTCATCAATTTGGAACCCATTGTTTTTTTTCCCTTTGATTGGGCACATTTTTCCCTCTTTTTATGTAGTTCTTACTCATATACTGCAAAGTGGATGTGGAATTTATTTTCCACTGTATGCTTGCATATCTGTCAAAATACTGTATGTCAAGATAGGATAAATTTCTGCTCTAAACATAAATGCACCAAATTAAGGCAAACTGACAGCCTGTTAAAATCCTATGATGGCAATCAAGGGTGGAACAAAAACCTGTGTACACAGGGAGGCCCCCGGGGCCGAGTTTGGGAACCAGTGTGTTAGATAGACTAGTTAATTACTTGGGTGGAAAGAAAAGCCGGGCTGGATTTGGTTTGAGAAGAAGTTGTAGTGATCCCTGGGGCAGCTGTTCTGCATGAAAAATGAGATTTGTGTCTCTGTGGCTGGGCAGGGCACCTCTCAAAGGCTACATCTCCCCTGCTGGGTGCTGTGTTCAGATGACATTTCTTTACTGCTGACGCTTCTGTTCAAAGCAACTTATTCAATCAGGCAATTGGCGCTGAGGCCACTTGATCATCGCTCAAATGCGGATCAGACTGAGGTTCCACTGGTGCTTAAACCTCCTGCTCTCTGTGCCCTGGAGGGGGACGGGGTCGGGAACAGAGTCAGTTCCCGCCCAAGTGAAAACAGTAGGGCCTCATTTGCATTCACTGCGAGGCGAATTCACAGACCGCACAGGAGCTGAGCTGGGGAGAGGTTGTAGGCTCCTCAACAGTGTTGAGCGTGCGCAACGATCCTGGGCAAGGACCATGGAACCTTCCGGAGCCCCTGCACCTACGCGTTCCCCTGACAATAGATGCTGTATATTCACGGCCGAAGTGCTGGATTGGGCATTGCCCCCCATTCTGGGGCTGGAGTTCATTTTTGGGCTGCTGGGAAACGGGGTGGTGCTGTGGACCTTCATGGTTACGATGAAAGCATGGAAGCCCAACTCTGTTTATCTGATTCACCTGGCCGTGGCCGACTCTGTGATGCTCTTCTGCCTACCTGTCAGAGCTGATTATTACAGGCGAGGAAAGGACTGGATCCATGGCGACATACTGTGCCGCGTGCTACTCTTCCTCGCAGGTGCAAACCGGTTGGCGGGAATCTTCTTTCTGACGGCCGCGGCGGTGGACCGCTACCTCAAAATCATCCATCCGCGCTGCAAGCTTAACCAAATGGGGCTGAGGTATGCACAAGGAGTGTCCTGCAGCATTTGGGTGTTGATCGTGGCCATGACGCATGTGCTCCTCAGCAAGAGACACTTCTTTGAGAATGCCAACACAACCCAGTGCGAAAGCTACAACATCTGCCTAGAATTTGACAACATCTACTGGTGGCACAATACCTTGTACGTGATTGAGTTCTTCCTGCCAGCTACTTTCATCACATACAGCACTGTCCGCATTGCCTCCCAGTTGAAAAGCAAGATGGACACCCGGGGTAAGATCAAGAGAGCCGTCCAGTTCATCTTGGCCATGGCACTGGTCTTCATTATCTGTTTCTTTCCCAGTTCTGCTTGCCGCATTGCCATGTTTCTCCAGAGATGCCGGTACAGTGAGTGCTCCCACTTCCGAATGGTCAACCAGGCTTTCTACGCCTCACTCTGCCTCACCTATTTCAACAGTGTGCTCAATCCCTTCATCTACTACTTTTCCTCCCCAGCCTACAGCAGAAGTTTCCAGAAAGTCTTCTCCAGACTCTTCCACAGAAAGGGGCCTTTGGAAAAATTGACACCAAACAGCAAGAACCAAAGCACCAACAGGAAACAAACCGCAGACAAAAATCAAAGTGCTGACAACAAACAAATCACTGCTGGCAACCGAAACACCAAAAAAACCCAAACCACAGAAGACAACCAAAGCAAAAGCAACAATAGCCAAACCACTGATGGCAATCAAAGTGCCAACAACGACCACACCATGGATAACAACCAAAGTGGCAAAAACGACCAAATCACGCAGGGCAGCCAAAGTGCCAACAGCAAACGGACCTTTGATAATGATCAACGCACCAACAACAACCAAATCATTGCTAAAAACCAAAACACTAAGAACCACCAAAGTACCCGCAGCAAACAAGCCACTGAGGGCAACCATAGCGTCAACAACAGCCAAACCATTGACAGCAACCAAACCAATGAAAACTATCAAAGTACCAACAGCCAAACCACGGATGACAATGAAAACACCGATAACGAATATTCCACTGAAAACAACTAAATTACCGAGGAGAATGTAAGGAGCCACAACAATGGCAGCAACGATGACCAGAGTAGGTGAAATGCACGGCTGTAATGATGATGTGTCAGCCAGCAAAAACGAGCTTAAAAATGGTTAAAAAGAAGCTATAAACTCTGAACTCTGATGCAATAATTTATTGAGAAATAAACAAAGCCAAAACCAACATTTCAGCAGCAGTAATGACCACCACAGGAACCAACTAATAGAACAGAAGTTCAATTCAATGTCACATTGCAGATGGATGCGATCTGGTCAGTCACACCACAAAACCTTTTGTTCTGAAGAAGTAAGCCATTTTAATTGAAGTTTTGAGCTATGTGGTCAGCATCAATGCAAAGCTTATTGCACATACGCCATGAGCTGGTGGTTTTTCCTCTTTCTGCGGGGTGTAGGGGAGACAAATGATATAACCAGCATATGAAAATATGCATTAACCTTTTCAACCTGAATTCCCCCAGATTTTCTGACGGACTCTCTGTGTCGCGCCATCAAAGGTATCAAAGCCTTTCACCTTTTGATGCATATTTTCTGTCGAACTGTTCCTATTCAGAATTGCCTGTTTAACAAACCATTTATTTACTGAATAATCAAGACCAACATATAAGTTTATGATTAAGAAATTATTAATTATGAAGTAAAAAAAAGAGATCACCAATAGGCTTTCCTGAAGATGTAAATGCAATACCTGTGATACTGTAACGATAGAAATAATACAAATTATTAATAAATCCAAATCTTGCTCTGAATTCCATCTCTCATTTTTGGTTTTTTCAGCTGTGCAATTTCTTCTCTATTTTTGTCTGCTTGTTTCACGTTTCAAAATGTTATCAGCTTTAAATGGAAAGGATTCAAAATGGGAAACATAAGAATTTAAAATTGCGGTCATTGATACAAAACTGCATCATTTATCAGCTAAGTTCACAAATATGTGCCATTTTATGAACTACAGGAATTTAGAATTTTCGATAGACATACTAACGTTTAATGTCATTATTGATGTGGTTAGGAAAATGTCCGATCCAATGAACAATAATGCCAGTTATAACAAATTAATGTCATTCTACAAATTGCTCACAAATGAAAGAATTGTTGCTTGGTTGCAGACTCGCTGCCTTGATACCATAATAATGAATCTGTAAAATTACCAAAGTTTTCATGTCAGGCTTCTTTAGGGCATTGAGGGATGATTCAATCCTCTTTAGAAAACCCACATTAAAACCGGTTCATAGATTCATAAATAATCACCATTGCATCGTGGCCACAAATGCGTGACTGTCCTTCACATTTGTATTTCCGCCGTGGTTAGAATCTCTCCAACACTAGTGTGCATTCCCCTTTTCTTCTATTTAGGGAGAGTAAATGGGAACCAGTTTGGACTTAAAATGAATTCTCAGGTGAGGTAACTGAAGGGCCTTTATATTGCAAATGGCACGGCACTGAAAATCCCAGGATTAACCAGGCAAATGTGTACGAGACAAAAGACTTTTACACCATATCCCTCCACGAAAGAGGAAGTGGAAATGATAGGGTGGCAAATTTAGCAATGTATTATTTCACGCCCCATGGGTTAGACCAGGGGTGGGCACTCCTGGTCCTGCAGGGCCGGTGTGTACACTGGTTTTTATTTTATATCAATTACCTTGACTAATTCAGCTAATTGGTTGCAAACGCACATATCTGTGCAAAGATTCGATCAAAGAAATTTCATAGTTTGGCTAATTTAGATGATCAACTAAGTAAAGGCCAGAGGTTGGTGCGAAAACCAGGGACAGATACGGCCCTCATTGCCCACCTCTGGGTTCGACTAAAAACATCTGAGGGTGCGATCAGGAACCAGTCGCGAGAACCAGGCAATGCAGTAGAACTAGCTTTACTAATTAAGGGGGAGCACCCCCGCAGGGCAGAAGGTATAAGTACAAAGTCCACAATCTAAAAGTCAAAATTCAGTTGGGCAAAAATAGTATCAAAAACCAGAGCAGCAATCACAGTAATTGTAGTCGAACAGAAATGGGTCTGGTACACAGGAATAGTTCTATCAGAGAAGCAAAGCCAGAATCCACAGGACGTAATCCGAATCGTTACCAGGGCAGCAAACAGATCTCGTGGTCGGGCAGAAAATGGTCAAAACACACAGATGCAACAATAATCCAAAAATCATAAAGGCAAAAACCGAAAGTCGGGCAATCCAGTCAGAAAGATAAACACTGATTAATCGAGAAACGTAGCACGAGAAGACTGAGGAAAAACAATCTGAAGGAGAGTGGCTGTGAAAAGACACCTAATATACACTTCTGGGAAGATCATAAGGGGAGAATCACAGGTGCAGAGAGTCAGACTGATTACAAGGGGAAGGCAACTGAGGAAAGGCCTAATCACATAAAATTGGTCAAAGCCAAAACGCGGACAGGGAACACGAGACATTCCTATAAATAAACATACGGCTCCAGTCACGGAGTTTCTAACGTGCACAGATTAATGAGAAACAGGACAGCGCGATCAGGTGTGAGCTTTCACATTAGATGCAGCAAAGGTAATCAGGGAGAGCAAAGAGGCGGAGACTAGAACAGGGCGAGTGCTGAGAGCTTGTTAATCAATTAGTAAGTGCAACTATACAAATCCTTGGTGCTCGTTAGTAAGTTAGTATTATATACAAGGTTAGTTGTTGTTAGTAGATAGAAAAGAAGAGTGAAGCCAGCAAACAAGATCGGAAGGAAGATTGAAAACCAGAATCCAATAAATCACCCGAAGAGTGAAACACAAGACTGGGGCCGAGTGCAATGACAAGACATGAGACCAGACGGGGGAGACAAAGTGCAAAGCAAAATGGAAAACATGAACCGGAATGAGATATGGAAAAATGTAAAACATGGAAAAGTATGCTAAGACTAAACATGACAAAACAAAGTAACCAAATCACAATACATAATACAAAGAATAGTCAGACAAAGCAGTGGTCACTAAATACCAGAATCAATCATGGCAAGGCCAGGCACAGAACTTGAACTAGGCATGGACATGAACATGGTCAATGCAGAGCGGAACATTAGCAAATAACAGAATCACAACAATCTCACCCACACCGCACCTTACCGGCTGCCAAGCAGATCACATTCATAACTGCAAAAATGTGAATAGATGCATTTATGTACGATATTGGGCATGTGCTTTAAGCAGATAACATTGATGGTTTGCTTAATTTTGAGATACCAGGAATAGATTAGGAATTCTGGCCCATATTAAGGAGCTTTAGAAGAGGTTATTTGCTCACCAGATTTTTAACTAACCAGTTGTGTCTCCATGGTCAGAAAGCACAAATTTGCAATTTGAAGTAGACCTTTATCACTTGCTGAAATGGTCTACTAAATTCTGACTCTATCTATACATATGTATTATTTTTTCTCATGATTAATTCTGATAATCCAAAGGATAATGAATACAGCTTGGTATTGATTACCAAATGCAACATGCAGTTGTCAAAATGCAACACAAGAAAGCCTTTACTTGTCTGTCAAATAAACACATAACCATCACACCATGTGGGTTTTCATATGGAGAAAGATGCTTTATAACTACAAAATATGTGCAGAGTGAGGCTTGCCATTTTCCCACTGGAACAAGCCGAGGAAAAGGCGACATCTAGAACATACTATGTGCGACTCTAAATGCATGTCTTCCCATCTACATCAATTGTCTCTTCACAAATGTATATTTTGGCCGCGCCAAGAGCAAGAGCCTCATTTGGGCCAAACTGCACTTTTTCATTCTTCTGGGAACCAGCTAAAATTAGCTGTGAATGTTCCTGGAGCACAGACTAGATTTTCCTCACCCTATACGCCTCCACAAACTTTAAATTTTGGGTGTGAAAAGAATGCTACAGTTATGGGGATATATACACTGCTGCCATCCCCCGTCTTAATTCTCAAATGAAATGACACTGTTCCATCAATGGACATTTTTAATTATTGACACAAACTATGAACAAAGACAATTCACATTTCAACAATGCAAAATGTACACATAATAAATAAAATGTCTTACATAAAAAGTATATACACTGTGAACTACACACTGCTGCGGTGCTGGCAATTTAACCCTTTCCCTCCTGTTTTTTCAGAGGGAAATTGTCTTAGTTCTAAACAAGTCAGTAGAACTGTCAGATGTTATATGTACAAATATTTGAGATCCTTTATAAAATATAGGACCTTGCTCAACCTGTCTGAAACTACAGTAACAATGTCATGTCAGTCAAAAAAATTTATTTTTGAACCCTCTACTGTGGGTTTCTGGAGGGAAAGGGTTAAACCACTAAGGAGAGAAATACAAAGGACAGACTGTATTAAATGTATATACACGGATATCATGGGTACAATCAATATTTAAAGTGCTTTTTGCATTTAATTACTGTACGATCATTATGTCACAATTAGCATTCCCCTACAACTGAATTAAAATGCATGATGTTTATTATAATCTAAAATATTTACCCTGCATTTATCCTTCAATTGAATATTTATTCCCTGTCTTGAGTTGCAAAAATGGCCACTAAATACTAATTTGGCCATATTGCATTAAGAAAAAACCAAGGTCACCAAAGTGAGCAATTTCTTTTGATTAAAACTTTTTGTGCAGTGTGCATAATTGTTTTGTATTTTGGGTTTGTGATGTGATGTACAGTTGCAATGTGCGGTGATGGTGCTGTGCAGTCTCAGACAGAGGAGGCCAAAGATCACACCCTGCGACCCTCCAGGACTGTATTTGAACCCATGTGCACTACTTCCGGCCTTCAGGTGTTTTCAACGTTTTGAAGTCATGATCCTCAGGCACCACCTGTAGAGTCTGACAGGAATCTGCTTCCTCGCGGACTTCCTGGTGTTGTGCCTCTTCACCTTCAGGATTGGGGTCTCTGGATTTTCCCAACCTCTGCTGTTCTCCTGCCTGGTGAGGGCCAGCCGGAGGTGCGGGGCATCTGAGAGAACAGCGGAGCATCTGTGGGACGTAAACCAGGAATCTTTACCAAAATCACAGCCAACATGGTTTATACCAAAACTACTCCAACAACAGCTCATTACCAAGACCAAAGCAATCATGACTCATCATAAAATCTAAAGCAACGACAAGTCATTACCAAAACCAAAGTTAACCCAGCTCACTATCAAAACCTCAGAGTCCACTATTCATTATGAAAATCACAGCTCATTACCAAAATTACAGCAGTCATAGCTCATTACCAAAACTACAGTTACCATGGCTCATTACCAAAACTACAGCAACGACAGCTCATTACCGCAGCAACAGCAACAGCAGCTCATTACCAAAACTAGAGCAAACATAGCTAATTTCAAAACCTCAGAAGGCACAATTCATTACGAAAATCACAGGTCATTTGCAAAACTACAGGTACTATGGCTCATTGCCAAAACTACAGTTACCATGGCTCATTACCAAAACTACAGCAATGACAGCTCATTACCAAAACTACAGCAATGACAGCTCATTACCGCAACAACAGCAATGACAGCTCATTACCGCAACAACAGCAATGACAGCTCATTACCAAAACCAGAGCAAACATAGCTAATTTCAAAACCTGAGAGGAATATGCTGTGCAGTACCACACAAAACATTTGAAAACATAACAGAAAGCAAAGAATAACAATGTACAGGTGTTTATACAGGATAAAACTGAATTAGAATATTTCAGGGAATGGTGTATATGTACATTAATATGAGGAAATGGGATTACCGGTGGATCCCAGGCAGATTTAAAGATTTTATAAAAGGTGCCCACATTTTTTCCAGTGATGAAGATTGCTGCTCATGAGATGTAATTTCCATGGAAATGTGCTCTTTGAGAAGATTTAACCATTGTGTTACATTTATTTTTTTCCTTGTTTTCCAGTTTAGAAGAAGAGTCTTCTTGACGACAGCTAGTGCGATGAGTACGGGTTTTTTATTCTGAACTGGAGGGTTGATTTTTGAGAGGTATCCCAGCAGACAAACCGATGGGGAGAGTGGGTCCTTCAGAGCTTTCCAAGATGCGTCTTCCCCCCTCCCTCTGATACCTACACTCGACCTCCAAAGCTGTAGTGTTTTAAGGAGAGGTGAACAGTCCAGGTGAGAGGAAGTGAGAGGACTGACATGCATTTGCACCAGCTGATTCCACTGATCGGCTCTACCTCCTGGCTGAAGTACGGTGCAAATGAACAAATCTGTATGTGCTTAGCTGAAGTAAAAGCAGTAAAGTACAACCCCAATTCCGAAATAGTTGGGACAAAGTGTAAATTGTGAATAAAATCAAAATGCATTTTCAGATCACATGAGCCGATATGTTATTTACAATAGAACATAGATAGCATTTCAAATGTTGAAACTGCGTCATTTTACATTTTTATCCACAAAATGAGCTTATTTCAAATTTTCTGGCTGCAACAGGTCTCAAAAAAGTTGGGACACAGGCAAAAAAGGGCTGAAAAAGCGATTAATAGAAAAGAGATTCATCTGAAAGAATATTTTGCAAGTCATTAAGTTAACTGGCATCAGGTGTGTAATATGACTGACTATAAAAGGGATGTCTTAGAGAGGCTAAGTCTCTAAGAAGTAAAGATGGCCAGAGGCTCTCCAACCTGTGAAGGCTTGTGTAAAAAATTGTGGAATACTTTTAAAACAATGTTCCTCAACATCAAATTGCAAAGACTTTCAAGGTCTCATCATCGCCAGTGCATAACATCATCAAAAGGTTCAGAGAAACTGGAAAAATCTCTGTGCGTAAGGGACAAGGCTGAAGACCTTTTCTGGATACCTGTGATCTTCAGGCCCTCAGACGCCACTGCATCACTCACCGGCTTGATTCTGTCATTGACATAACTAAATGGGCCAAGGAATACTTCAAGAAAGCACTGCCAGTAAATGCAGTCCGCCGTGCCATCCACAAATGCCGCCTAAAACTCTATCACGCAAAAAGGAAGCCATTTTTAAGCATGATCCAGAAGCACTGCTGTGTTTTGTGGGCCAGGGCTCATTTAAAATGGACTGTAGCAAGCTGGCAAAGTGCCCTGTGGTGAGACGAGTCCAAATTTGACATTTTTGTTGGAAATCATGGGCGTTGTGTCCTCCAGGCTAAAGGGGAGAAAGACCACCCCTCCTGTTATCAGCGTTCAGTTCAAAAGTCAGCATCTCTGATGGTTTGGGGATGCATTAGTGCATATGGTGTGGGACACTTGCATATTTTGTAAAGCACCATGAATGCTGAAAAGTATATTAAGGTTTTAGAGCAACATATGCTCCCCTGCAGATGACATCTATTCCAGGGAAGGCCTTTTGTATTTCAGAAACACAATGCATAACCACATACTGCAGCTATTACAACAGCATGGCTTTGTAGTAGAAGAGTCGTGTGCAGAACTGGCCTTCCTGCAGTCCTGATCTTTCACCGATTGAGATCATTTGGTGCATAATTAAATGAAAAGTCCGTCAAAGGAGACCCAAAACTCTCTTCAAGCAGCTGGAAGCCTGTATTAAACAAGAGTGGGATCAAATTCTAATGGCTAAACTTAAGAAACTTGTCTCCTGAATGCCCAGACGCCTCCACTCTGTGTTAAAAAGAAGAGAGGATGCTACACCATGGAAAAGAGGCCCCTGTCCCAACTTTTTTGAGACCTGTAGTAGCCATCAAATTAGAAATGAGCTCATTTTGTGGATAAAATTATAAAATTTCTCAGTTTCAGCATTTACTATGTTATCTCTGTTCTATTGTGAATAAAATAATATTGGCTTGTGTGCTTTGAAAGTCATTGCATTTTTCTTTTATTCACAGTTCACACTTTTTCCCAACTATTTCAGAATTGGGGTTGTAAATCCACTTAATAAAGAATCATAATTTTACTGTGAGGGGAGTCATAAAACTACCAAATCCAAAAAAAAATATATCTATGAATAATTTGTCTCATATTTCGCTCAATGTTTCACTTACATTACTTTCTTGCTCCATGAGGGGGGGAAAAAAAACGTGAGATATTTGGGCCAGCATTTTCTAGTGCAGAGAGAAATTTCTCTTCCCAAGCACTCAGTGACTTCAAGGAAGGTATTTATTTTCTGCTTAAGCGAAAAAAAACTGTAGTATCACAGTAAGACTAAGACACTTGCGAAGAGGCAAATTTTAGCAGGAAATAGAAAAAAAATCAAAGATATAATTTACCTGAAAAAAGAATAACGCATTGGTGCCTCTTCTTGTACTCTTTCTAAACCTGACAAAACACAGCCCATTTATGGGATAGATATTGTGTTAAGCTGCTAATGATAAGAATCAGGGATATACTGTATATGAAAATGTACATGAGATCATGCCTCCAGGAAAAGAAAACAGCCTGTATTCCCAAACATGGTTACGGAGTTAGCTGGATTACAGCAAGTAAAATCCAAAATACTCCCAAACCTGGAATATGGACCACAAACAAAATGAGCATCTTTGGGTTTTCCTCAAGAATACTTATCCAGCTAACTGCTAAATCCAGCTAAATTCAGCTTCTGGGTACATTCAGCTGGTGTGTTTAAGACACTTTGATTCACAAAGAACGCATCATAAAATTCAATGACATAACCTCCACCAGAAAACTGCATCGAGACGCTCTCTTCTTCAAGGTAGTGCAATGACCACTCATCACCAGTCAACAATAGGAAATGAGACAAACAACAAAATGCTTTCAGGAGGAGTACCAACTGTTTTTTTAAGTGAAAAATGTAGGCTATATTTTTTTTTTAGTTTTTTAAAATTAATTCATTTATGTATTGCGGCCGATGTCAGCAATGTTGACGCTGTAGGGGCATAGCAGAATAGCATTTCTACATGCTCATTACCAGGCTGAAAAAAAATTTTGTTTATTTGCCTTAACATGGCACAGATCTGATGTTTTCAAGGCTGTGTGAACACAAAGATATCAATCTAATCTTCAAATCAGAATTGAGCCACCTTCATATGTGGTCCAAGATCGGGTACAAATCTGATACGTGGCCATGAGACATGAATGGGAATGATCACATCGAAATCTATGTGGCGTTTTGCCTGTACGCACGCGTTGAGCACCGTTAAAAACGTACAAATCTTGCTCCTCGACCTCGTCATGTACAGCTGGCGAACTGTTTGCTATCTTTCGTGGCATAATCCCATCCGTGAATTTGCTAAAAGCACCCACATTGTCCTGGTTTGAATTAGGTTTTAATACCAAGAGTACTCTCAAAAATATGCTGGCTTTTTTTTTTTTTGTAGCGATGATGCAGATGACTCGTGCAAAAAATTTATCAGCGTGCGAATGCCTGCCGTTTCGGAGGGCAGATGTATTAGTATTACAGATAGGTTCAGGTCACTTGTAATTATGAGTATGAACTGTCAAGACTGACAAATCTGATCTGAGCAAAAAATCTGAATTGAACAACTCCGCTTGCAAAGAGAATGTGGCGCGAGAGAGTCATGGGCAAAAGAGAAAGACCTTTTAATGGTAATTAACCCTTAAATACCCACCTATAGTAAAAGCTGAAAGAAAAATCTATATCCTCTGTTAATATGCTATGGGGAGGGGCCAATTACAAACCCAATAGTAATTTTTCATTTTTGGTGACCTTTGACCTCATTTTAGTTTTGTGACATATAGTATGTCACAATGGGCATTTCGGGGACCTTATTGCTAGAATGATTTGAATGATAAAACAGTTGACATTTAGCTGAAGTATTACGCATACCTTATTTTTCATTAGCTTACCTGTTTGTCTACTTTATCCAGTGATGAATGGGTGCTGATCATAGACTGTATAAAAAGATGGACGAAGCTAATGTGACGTCAGCCATTGGTTTCAGCATACCATAAAGGAAGCCTTTTTTTTTTTTTTTTTAAATTATTATTTTTTTATTTAATTGCTTTCTCTGAGTACAAAATAGGAACAGAAACATAGTTGCCAGGGGACAAAGAGTAGACAAGAAAAGAAAAAAAAATAAATAAATAAAAATAATGACAAAAAGAAAAAAAAAGACAAACATGCAACATTTTACAAGTACAGATTACAATTCATACATGCATTCAGAGTCTTCACAGCCTTCTTATTTTTGCAGGCAGTGATAGATTGCAAATATAATTCAACATCCTCGTAAAAAACTGAAAAAAGAGGTTTTTGATTCTTAAACTTACATTTATGAATGAAAAACTTAGCCAAAATAATTAGAAGATTTATAAGATAGGTTTTTTCATTGTCATCCTTCTTTTTTACAAAAAACCCAAAAATAACATGTTCATAAAGCAATACAAAATTAGCATAAAAGTTGTCTCAGATAAAACCTACTAGATCCTTCCATAGTTTCGTAGTGAGATCACAGTGCCAGAAAAGGTGTGGTACAGTTTCAGGGTGAGCTGAACGGAATGAACAATTAGTATCAATATCTGCTCTAAACTTTTTCATCAAAAGCTTTGTAGGGTAAATTTTGTGTAGAATTTTGACGGAAATCTCTCTAATTTTGTTGGTAATCAAATACTTGTGTGGCAACATCCAAACTTTTGTCCAAGGAATAGATCTGTGGAGAGAATTCCAATAAGTGATAATATATGGCTATGAAGTAAATTCGATCTGAAACAAAGAATGAATGGCACGATTATTGTTCTTACGAGAGGATGTGAAGCAAATTTTCCCACAAGGGGTGTTAACAGGGTTCATTACAAGCACATCTTGAACAGAAATACCTCTAAATAAACAAACAGAGCCATCTGGAACAGATCCTACAACCTGAATAAATTCCTTCAGCTGCACAGGAAAGTTGAATTTATGACAGAATTCCTCATGACTCATTAAGTGACCTTCAGGAGTTAGCAGCTGACTTAATAGGCAAATGTTTTCGTCAAACCATTTCTTCATGAAAAGACTCTTATTCTTATACAGAATATCACGATTATTCCATATGTAATATCAGTGTGGTGAGAAGTTGTGTTTGTAAATTAAACTCCAAGCCAATAACACTTGTTTGAATGTCAGCTAATTTCAATGGTAACTTACCTATTTTGTAGTTAAAAACCAGCAGAAAAGTTAGTCCTCCAATCTGGTTAAATATGAATTTAGGAATGAAAAACCACATTGACGAATCATTTTTCATGAAATGCTTTGACCAGTTAATTTTAAATAGATAGTACAAAGAGGAAAAATCCAAAAAATCAAGGCCCCCATTTTTACTAGAATTAACAACTACAGATTTTCTAATGTAATGTATGCGATTTCTCCACAAGAAGTTGAATAGTAATTGGTCAATTTTTTTGGCAACCTTACTCTAAAGAAATAGACAAGATGCAGTATAAATAAGCCTTGATATCCCTTCAGCTTTCGATAAAAGAACCCGCCCCTTTAGTGATAGATCTCTCTGTAACCATAGATTAAACTTGTTCTTTGCCTTAAGTATCATTGGATTAAAATTAAGATCACCTCTTTCTTGTCTGTCTTTTGTAATAGTGATGCCTAAATAACAAACTTTTTTCTTTACAGGTATGTCATCAATGGAGGTTATGTCACAGTATTTTAATGCAAATAAGTCACATTTGTTTAAGTTCAGACAGAGGCCTGAAGCTCTAGAAAATATTTCAATAGCATTAATTGCAGGCTTCACTTGCAGAGCATTTCTTAAAAATAATGCAGTATCATCTGCGAGTTGACTCAGAATAATATCTCTACCAGCAATTGAGATACCCTCCAATTTACTCGCCTTTATATAATGACAGAACATTTGTGCAACAATAAGAAACAAATAAACAGATACGGGACAATTTTGCCTTATGCCTCTTTCTAAACAAAATCTTTGCGTGGTACCATCACTTAATTTAACTGCACTATTTCCATTTGCATAGAGAGTTTTCATGGCATTACATGGGTAGGTTCCAAAGCCAAATTTTTCAAGGCTATAAAAAATAAAGGGATGTTCAACTGTATCAAACGCTTTATAGAAATCCAAAAAAAAAACACAAAACTATCATCACTTATCAAGTCAGAATAATCAATAAGGTCAACCATAAAGGAAGCCTCGATTCTGGCAATTTGAATTGCGCCATGTTGTCATTTTGAAACCGGATGTGATTTCTATTGGACGAGAGTGTGTATTGAAGATCCGGGGAGGACCGTGGCTCTGCATCTGACCGTATCGGACGAGGACCAGAGGATAGCCACGCCCCTAAAGCATATTCTGGCTTTATCCTTTATTCTAGTCTATATGCAACCATAATTTACAAAAATGAACATCATGATATAACGAAGGAGACTTGAAACTTGCTATAGCTGCCATAAAATAATGTTAATAATGTTTCATTACTTAAATGAAAAATCAGGTGGGAAAGTAGGGTCATTTTCTCATTGACTTCTATAGCATTGAACTTCTTTCTGCAACCACCGACGTCACCATCTGCTGGCCATTAAATAAAATACCATTTTACGGTACTTACGCATATGTTTCATTTTTTCGACCAGGGTGCGGCGTCCATCTTTTGTACAGACTATGATGCTGATCTATCGTGTGGAATCCACCCATAGATATATATATTTAGAACACTAGATTGCTGATGTCGTCATATTTACATTATCCAAGGTGAAGCACCCGGCCGCCATATTGATACACCCAACTTCTTCATAAAAATGAATGGTTTCCTATGAGGCCAATTTCAAATAAGTCGATACAAGCGAGAAAATGCCGAGATGTGCGACTGCCTTTAGCAGCAATAAATATTAGAAGAGCTGTAATAAAACGTTTCATGCGTAAGTTAACGTATAAACGCAAAGTTGTCACTTTAATAGTTAAAAATCGCGTTTGGTGCTAGCTAGCTAATTAGCCGTCCCATTGACTTGAACAGACCGCTGACTGAAAGCGAACGCGAGCGATCGATCACGGTCACCAGCGAGCTGCTATGGCGTTGCGGGGACTGCATTGACTTAGTGGTAAATAAATTAAAAAGGTGGTGAACAAGCTAGCTAGCTACTTGTAATTGACATTCAACGACAATACTTCTTACCTGCATGATATTTAAAACAGTGGACAAGTCGCTTTGTCTGTTTTATACAGAGCTAAGACAAGGCAGGGAGAAAGGCTTCACTTGTGCTTCCTTTTATCAGCGTTGGCATTAAATCGGGTGTTTTTAAATAGTCAACCAGGGTACAATGAAGTGAGGAAACCAGAGTGTAATTTGATAATGTACACGGACATTCATCGACGTTTCTTATATCGGCGATAACTTCCAAGCAATTATCTTCTCAAAGATAAAAGCCTCGGTCACGTCTCTGTTGCACTTTAACGTTAACAGCGAGTCACGCTTCGATCTTCGCTTTAGAAAGTGCCGCTTTCCATCCTCCGAAAAGCACATATTTAGGGAGACAAAATGTTACTCTGTGCAGCGATACCAAAATAACACAGACTCACGCGCAAGTGTTTTTGAAAATGTAATTTTAAAGTAGGCTAAAATGAATAGGAGTCTATGAACGAATTTTACTTCCGGGTGTATAGGCTCGTAGAACAGATGCTTCACTTGAGTGCACCCTATCAGCAATCTAGTGTTCTATATATATATCTATGGCCGTGTTCGAAACCGCGCTCTACGGTCTACATACTACTCTCCCTACACACTAGTCACACTACTCGGTTCTCCCTACGAGCGGGTTCGCTCGAACCCTTCCTTCTTCTTCTTCTTTTGAATTATATGGTGAATAGCACACCAATTTGTGTGTTATCGCCATCATCTGTGTGGTATAAAATAATGATTTACGAACGAACCCGTTTGAGAAATTAATATTTTCCATTGTGATCTATAAAATAAAATCCACTTAACCCAACAATACGCGGAAGACCAAAGGGGGAAAAATGTGCATTCGTTTTGAGGGGATTGAAACAGGATGTTTAGCCAACCTGACTTTTGCCAACTTAAAATAGCAGTTTTCGACCCCCGACCGGCATTTCGCCGTTATGCCTTACCTGCTGAAGATGCGGCCAAGGACACAACGGAGTCAATCGGCCCGCCGTCAGCGTTTCATCTGTGCGCTTATGAATATTCATCAGAGGTAAGATACCATTGAAAAACAAGTTTCTACTTTCACTCAGCTTACTTACTCCCAGTGGATGATGTGAACAGATGAGAGTGAAATGTTAACCTGACTTCAAGCAAAAAACAGTTGTCAACCAAAGAATGACCACGAAGAAAGTATTCTTTAAATTACCATTTAATGTTAATTATCATGCATAATGTTATCGTATTTCTACTTGAAACAAAACTTAAACCCAAACAGTTACGTATAATGAGCAGAACGCGCCAAATGCTCTGCAAATGAAATTGTAGGGAAAAAGTAGCCTAAATTCGCACTAACCCCTTGGTGCAGTTATATACACCTGAATTCATGAATACCGAAATGTAATGGCTAAAGTAATTCTGTAATTGAATTTTTGAATGTTTTACTTCAATTGAACCATTTTGGCCAGTATCTGCAATACAAATACTGAGTGATGAAGCATTAATTAAAACAGGGAAAAAACTCCTTTATTTGTATAATGCATAAAGGGGAACATTTGAGCTCAGATATATTAAAATAAGATACAAAAATAATAAGATGGCAAATGTGAATTTAATCTTTAAAAAAACAGTCAAAATGCAATAATTTCAGAGATATATTCCAATGAGAAATGTAATAAATTACTTCACTTTTCTTTAAAGTTTAATAAATAATTACATTATCATATAGTAAAGAAAAAGATAAAGAAAATGGCTCTGTAACTAATTGCATCAAATAGTTAATAATGTATATGAAATTATTTAACAACATTCAATACATAGTCCAATTAATAATTTAAAATATTGTCCTTTATAGTTGGGTTTGAGAGGGCCATACTGCAGGGTGAATCCCCAGGGTCCCCTGTTGCGCCTGTATTTTGAGGGAGGTGACCTGCGGAAGGACTTTCGCCCATGAAGGTCATTGCTGGAGAGCCTTATCCATCTCCTGGGAGAGAAGGACCATGGATGGGGGAAGTCAATAGAGGTGCTGGTGTTTGTGTACTGGCTGGCCTTCGGAACGTCCTACCGGGTCGCGCCAGAGGCCTTTGACATTCCCCGCACCTCATGCAATGACATGATCCACCGGGTCAGTAAGGGCATCCAGGGGGTTTCCAGGAGGCTCATCCACCTCCCCACCCCGGATAAGCTGCAGGAGATTGGAGCCGGGTTCCAGCAGCTGTCTGGTTCCCCAGCCTTTGGTTGGGTGGGTGGGAGCATTGATGGCTGTCATGTCCACATTGGTCCACCTGGGCTGTTTGCAGTGGACTATTACAACAGGAAGCTGTTCAACTCGGTCCAGTTCCAGGCCATCTGCAACCACAAGGGTCGCTTTCTGGATGTGGTGGTGGGCTTCCCTGGCTGCGTCCATGATGCGCGGGCCCTGAGGTGCAGCCCCTTGTACGGTCACCAACTGTACCCACCTCCTGGATGGTGTCTGCCGAGCGATGGCGGATTCCCGTGCTTGGCAGAGCCATTCCAGGAGCCTGTCCGAAATCCTGTGGAGACCAGGTACAACACCCGGCTGTCCAGGGCACGGTGTGTGGTGGAGAGGGCAGTTGGGGTCCTCAAGACCAGGTGGCAGTTAATTTTCCTGAAGGCACTGGAGGCGAAGGTGGAGTTTGTGCCTGAGGTCATCTGTGCCTGCCTTTTCCTGCACAATTTCTGCCTCGAAAACGGGGATGTCTTGGAGCCTGAGGTCAAAGACGAGGATGAAGGGGATGATGGCGATGATGCTGATGATGTTGAAGCCCACGAGCCACTCCAGCGGTCCGGGGACACCCTCAGGGACAGAGCTGCAGCATAAGTGTTTGCTTCTGATGTTCCCACTCCAGCGGTCCGGGGACACCCTCAGGGACAGAGCTGCAGCATAAGTGTTTGCTCCTGATGTTCCCACTCCAGCGGTCCGGGGACACCCTCAGGGACAGAGCTGCAGCATAAGTGTTTGCTTCTGATGTTCCCACTCCAGCGGTCCGGGGACACCCTCAGGGACAGAGCTGCAGCATAAGTGTTTGCTCCTGATGTTCCCACTCCAGCGGTCCGGGGACACCCTCAGGGACAGAGCTGCAGCATAAGTGTTTGCTCCTGATGTTCCCACTCCAGCGGTCCGGGGACACCCTCAGGGACAGACTTGCAGCATAAGTGTTTGCTTCTGATGTTCCCACTCCAGCGGTCCGGGGACACCCTCAGGGACAGAGCTGCAGCATAAGTGTTTGCTTCTGATGTTCCCACTCCAGCGGTCCGGGGACACCCTCAGGGACAGAGCTGCAGCATAAGTGTTTGCTTCTGATGTTCCCACTCCAGCGGTCCGGGGACACCCTCAGGGACAGACCTGCAGCATAAGTGTTTGCTTCTGATGTTCCCACTCCAGCGGTCCGGGGACACCCTCAGGGACAGACTTGCAGCATGAGTGTTTGCTTCTGATGTTCCCATTGCCGTGCTGCAAGAACATGATTTTTGTTAGTTTTTTTTTTTTTTTGGTTTGTGTTACTCTGCCCAGGGAGTTCTTAGTTCCTGATTTATCTAAAATATTAAGAGTGATTCACCCCTGGTGTACATAGTTGTCTTATAGTTCTTTAATTATTGCCTCTTAAAAATCCAACCCCTCGTCCGAGTCATAAGAGCTGGAAACAGGTAAAGTATAGGACTGCCAGGCAGGGAGAAGAGGATGGGTTTAGTGGGTGGTTTAACCACCTGGGCTGATACAGTAACCATGAAGTCCTGTCTTGATCTACCTGGAAACGCGCTGGCTAACAGGGCTCTGGTAAAACTATGCAGACCAATCACCTGCTTAGCGGATAAGTCATGATTACAGAAAAATTGCAGGAAGGCCTATGGCTAAGTGTAGAAGTCAAAGGTCTCTCCCTAAAACATGGTGCTGGACAATGGCAGCTAAAAAGAAGTTGCTCAATTCATGTATGATCGTTGCCACCTGAAAAAGAGGGCTTTTTAGTGAAGTTAGTCAACAGGTTGATATTTCACTTTTTCATGTTCCCTTGCAATATTTAATACATTTCTGCAGAGCAAAAAACAGACGCAACACCTTCCATTATTATTTAGGTTCACTCAGGCAATGCAATTTGTGTGCGTATTCCATGGTACTTGACAGTTTTTTCTCTCGTGCTAGGCTGTTATGCAACATCAGACCAGAGTAATGTAAAAGTATATGAAAATACACAATGCAATAAAACAGCTGGTCACAACTCTGATATCACTTGTTGTCGCTTACATTTTCATGGTCACTTGAAAATCAACAACGCTGTCTTTTTCCCTCAACTTTATTAACTTTTTCCCAATTCAGAACAGAATTATACAAAAAGCATTTTTTGTTAACATTTTGACTAAGCTCACGATCCCCATCATCATCTTGTTTCATTTGTGTTGACTGCAGTGCATATGATTTTTCAACTTACTTTATATTTCTGTTCGAGGTTCTCCCATTTCTGTTTTATCCACCGTGGCTCCACCTTGCCCTCCAGGCCATGCTCCTTTATTAACATTCTACAGAAACATAACATCGGTGACATCGACCTAACTGAATATAAGCATTTCCTAACATTGCAATACACCGATAATATTATTTACATACTGAAATCCTCTGACCGCCGCATTGAGCCCCGCTGGGAAGAGCGCCTCATTGCAGGCTCTCCACGAGATGAGGCGCCCTGTATCTTCATCTGCCCCTATAAGAAACGGACAAACGAGCAAGATGTGCGTAGTTAGATCCAACATGCTGACAGTATATAAGCGGACGGAAACGTTCTTTGCAACTCTGAAATAATTCATTCAATACACCTTCAGCTGATTATTATTTTACCATATATAACCCGTATTACAAATTAAGAATTTTACTCACGTTTGTATTGACGCTGCTCCTGGCTGGTGCCGTGTCGTCTCCCACAGGTTCCAATGTTTTGCAGTTAAACTGGCTTCTTATTATTTCTCGGCGAGTTTTTTCTTGGCAGTTTACGTCGCGTTGCATCTTGGGCAATTTGTGTATGAATAGTGTGCATATGATGCACCCACAAAATATTTGCACGATCTAGTATACATCCGGGAACTTCTTTCGGACACAAACTCACTCCCCACGCATCAGTGAACACCCTACCCCCTACCTCTGACGTAATTGCCAGTGTTAATGTACGAGGTTTCGAGCACAGGTAATTGAATAGTGAGCTTGCGATGCACCCACGAAATATTTTCCCGATCTAGCATTCATTCGGAAACTTTTCGCGGTCACAAAATCACTCCCCACGAATAAAAACACCATGTCCCCTTAATCTGACGTCATCGGTAGTGCGAGCAGTGCGAGTAGTACGTTAGTGCGCGGTTTCGAACACGGCCTATGATTCCACCTGGAGGCGGCCATATTGGAAAGGTTATCTGGTGCAGCCAGTGTAGTGTCAGTTCCACTTTCATGCATCACATGGCAGCACTGATGGTCTAAATATGTCACTATGGGCATTAGGTTGCAAAACTTATGTGGGGTCTGTGGTTTTGACATCCCCCAAAATCGTGTGACAAATTTGTCACAGGGGGCATTTAAGGGTAAAACTAGGTCGTAGGTGTTGATTATTATTGGGACTACAAGTGGTTCTCAAACTCCTCGGGGACTACTGTGTCTGCTGGTTTTCATTGCAACCACAGTTGCAAACAAAGAATTCTATTAAGCTGTTGATTTGTCTCAATTAGTTGGATTTTTTATCCCTAAACTTCACATTATGAGAGAAATGTTATGCCTGCCAGGGAATAAAGCCCCATGTCCATATTGTGTTTAAAATGCTGCAATACAAGTTTTGCACAAGGTCTAATATATTTACTGATCCAAGTCATAGGCCTACTAAAGTTAATCACTGAGCTCCAACAAGTTGCGGCACACATGCTATAAGTCCTTAAATTTTTTCTACAATATAAACTCAAAACAGGTGTGAGTCATTGTCAATTGCTTTGCCTTATAATTCCTCATTATCAAATAAATGTTCAATTTAGTGACTATGCATCAATAATTAAACTAATCAAGAGCCTACTCATATTTTTCAAGTTATTGCTACATTTGTGAAATTTTCTCTCTTATTTTTCTGCATTTTCTCATATAGCATGATGTGAATATGAAACTTTAATTCTTTATGGCATGCATACTTATTTTTCACAATATTCCTTCAAAGGATAATGAAGAGAAATTAACAACTCATTAAAAATCTAGGGTTGCATTTCTGGTTGGAATGAAAATCTGCATACACGGTAGTCCCCCAGGACAGAGTTTGAGAACCACTGGACTACAACCACATCTGCCACACTTGCCTGCTGAAAGACCGAAGACAACACCATGGGCATTTAAAGTAGGGGAAAGAGGGCAGTTCCTCGGGGCCAAGAACTAGAGGAAGTCAGGTATAAAGACAGTCTGGGCTGTCAGAGGCACCAATTTTTAGATGAGGGGCTCCCAAACACGGGCCTGGGGCCTCCCTGTGTATGCTAGTTTTCGTCCCAACCATAATTGCCATCATAGGATTTTAATAAGCTGTAACTTTGTCCTAATTAGGCACATTTTGTGTTTAAAGAAGTTATTTGCCGTCTTAAGCCAATTTTTAATAGAAATATCCATAAGTGTCATGAAGAATAAAAGACCCTTGAATATACTTTTTCCCCTCTATGCTGCAAGCAATTTCAGGTAAGAACATTTTGAAACAGGTCAACTCAAGCACTGAGAAAATCAGAAACCTACAGATCACATTGCTGAAGACAGGTGATTAGAATTCTTTCAAAATAATTTGCTTGCACTCAATAACAAAAACATAACATAAAACAGGTTTGACTCTGTCATTTGCTTGTCAAGTAAATTGTACGTTTGCAGCCATGTGCCCACAGTTTCACCAATTTGGAACCCATTGTTTTTTTTTCCTTTGATTGGGCACATTTTTCCCTCTTTTTATGTAGTTCTTACTCATATACTGCAAAGTGGATGTGAAATTTATTTTTCACTGTATGTTTGCATATCTGTCAAAATACTGTATGTCAAAGGAGGATTAATTTCTGCTCTAAACATAAATGCACCAAATTAAGGCAAATTGATAGCCTGTTAAAATCCTATGATTGCAATCAAGGGTGGAACAAAGACCTGTATACACAGGGAGGCCCCGGGGCCGAGTTTGGGAACCAGTGTGTTAGATAGATTAGTTAATTACTTGGGTGGAAAGAAAAGCCGGGCTGGATTTGGTTTGAGAAGAAGTTGTAGTGATCCCTGGGGCAGATGTTCTGCATGAAAAGTGAGATTTGTGTCTCTGGGGCTGGGCAGGGCACCTCTCAAAGGCTACATCTCCCCTGTTGGGTGCTGTGTTCAGATTTCATTTCTTTACTGCTGACGCTTCTGTTCAAAGCAACTTATTGAATCAGAAAACTTTGCACCGAGGCCACTTGATCATCGCTCAAATGCTGATCGGACTGAGGATCCACTGGGGCTGAAACCTCCTGCTGTCTGTGCCCTGGAAGGGGAAGGGGATGGGCACAGAGTCAGTTCCCGCCCAAGTGAAAACAGTAGGGCCTCATTTGCATTCACTACGAGATGAATTCAGAGACTGCACAGGAGCTGAGCTGGGGAGAGGTTGTGGGCTCCTCAACAGTGTTGAGCGTGCGCAACGATCCCAGGCAAGGACCATGGAACCTTCCGGAGCCCCTGCACCTATGCGTTACTTTGACAACAGCTGCTGTATTTTCAAGGCCGAAGAGCTGGATTGGGCATTGCCCCCCATCCTGGGGCTGGAGTTCATTTTTGGGCTGCTGGGAAACGGGGTGGTGCTGTGGACCTTCATGATTCAGATGAAAGCCTGGAAGCCCAACTCTGTTTATCTGATTCACCTGGCCGTGGCCGACTCTGTGATGCTCTTCTGCCTGCCTGTCAAAGCTGATTATTACAGGCGAGGAAAGAACTGGATCCATGGCGACATACTGTGCCGCGTGCTACTCTTCGTCATAGGTGCAAACCGGTTGGCGGGAATCTTCTTTCTGACCGCCGCGGCAGTGGACCGTTACCTCAAAATCATCCATCCGCGCTGCAAGCTTAACCAAATGGGGCTGAGGTATGCTCAAGGAGTGTCCTGCAGCATTTGGGTGTTGATCGTGGCCATGACGCATGTGCTCCTCTGCAAGAGACACTTCTTTGAGAAAGCCAACACGACCCAGTGCGAAAGCTTCAACATCTGCCTAGAATTTGACAACATCGACTGGTGGTACAATACCTTGTACGTGATTGAGTTCTTCCTGCCAGCTACTTTCATGGCATACAGCACTGTCCGCATTGCCTCGCAGCTGAAAAGCAAGATGGACATCCAGGGTAAGATCAAGAGGGCCGTCCAGTTCATCTTGGCCATGGCACTGGTCTTCATTATCTGTTTCTTTCCCAGTTCTGCTTGCCGCATTGCCATGTTTCTCCAGAGATGCCGGTACAGTGAGTGCTCCCACTTCCGAATGGTCAATAAGGCTTTCTACGCCTCACTCTGCCTCACCTATTTCAACAGTGTTCTCAATCCCTTCATCTACTACTTTTCCTCCCCAGCCTACAGCAGAAGTTTCCAGAAAGTCTTCTCCAGACTCTTCCACAGAAAGGGGTCTTTGGAAAAATTGACACCTAACAGCAAGAACCAAAGCACCAACAGGAAACAAACCGCAGACAAAAATCAAAGTGCTGACAACAAACAAATCACTGCTGGCAACCGAAACACCGAAAAACCCCAAACCACAGAAAACAACCAAAGCAAAAGCAACAACAGCCAAACCACTGATGGCAATCAGAGTGCCAACAACGGCCAAACCATTGATAACAACCAAAGTGGCAAAAACGACCAAATCACGCAGGGCAGCCAAAGTGCCAACAGCAAACGGACCTTTGATAATGATCAACGCACCAACAACAACCAAATCATTGCTAAAAACCAAAACACTAAGAACGTCCAAAGTACCAGCAGCAAACAAACCACTGAGGGCAACCATAGCGTCAACAACAGCCAAACCATTGACAGCAACCAAACCAATGAAAACAACCAAAGTACCAACAGCCAAACCACAGATGACAATGAAAACACCGATAACGAATATTCCACTGAAAACAACTAAATTACCGAGGAGAATGTAAGGAGCCACAACAATGGCAGCAACGATGACCAGAGTAGGTGAAATGCACGGCTGTAATGATGAGGTGTCAGCCAGCAAAAACGAGCTTAAAAATGGTTAAAAAGTTATAAACTCTGAACTCTGATGCAATAATTTATTGAGAAATAAACAAAGCCAAAACCAATATTTCAGCAGCAGCAATGACCACCACAGGAACCAACTAATGAAACAGAAGCAGAGGAAACCCTGCCTGAAAGGCATCCGCAGCACTTTAGTTTTGTTCAATCCAATGTCACATTGCAGATGGATGCGATCTGGTCAGTCACACCACAAAACCTTTTGTTCTGAAGAAGTAAGCCATTTTCATTGAAGTTTTGAGCTATGTGGTCAGCATCAATGCAAAGCTTGTTGCACATACGCCATGAGCTGGTGGTTTTTCCTCTTTCTGCGGGGTGTAGGGGAGACAAATGATATAACCAGCATATGAAAATATGCATTAACCTTTTCAACCTGAATTCCCCCAGATTTTCTGACGGACTCTCAGTGTCGCGCCATCAAAGGTATCAAAGCCTCTCACCTTTCGATGCATATTTTCTGTCGAACTGTTCCTATTCAGAATTGCCTGTTTAACAAACCATTTATTTACTGAATAATCAAGACCAACATATAAGTTTATGATGACTAAGAAATTATTAATTATGAAGTAAAAAAAGAGATCACCAATAGGCTTTCCTGAAGATGTAAATGCAATACCCGTGATACTGTAACGATAGAAATAATACAAATTATTAATAAATCCAAATCTTGCTCTGAATTCCATCTCTCATTTTTGTTTTTTTCAGCTGTACAATTTCTTCTTATCTATTTTTGTCTGCTTGTTTCACGTTTCAAAATGTTATCAGCTTTAAATGGAAAGGATTCAAAATGGGAAACATCATAAGAATTTAAAATTGCAGTCATTGATGCAAAACTGCATTGTTTATCAGGTAAGTTCACAAATATGTGCCATTTTATGAACTACAGGAATTTAGAATTTTCAATAGACATACTAACGTTTAATGTCATTATTGATGTGGTTAGGAAAATGTCCGATCCAATGAACAATAATGCCAGTTATAACAAATTAATGTCATTCTCCAAATTGCTCACAAATGAAAGAATTGTTGCTTGGTTGCAGACTCGCTGCCTTGATACCATAATAATGAATCTGTAAAATTACCAAAGTTCTCATGTCAGGCTTCTTTAGGGCATTGAGGGATGATTCAATCCTCTTTAGAAAACTAACGTTAAAACTGGTTCATAAATTCATAAATAATCACCATTGCATCGTGGCCACAAATGTGTGACTGTCCTTCACATTTGTATTTCCGCCGTGGTTAGAATCTCTCCGACACTAGTGTGCATTCCCCTTTTCTTCTATTTAGGGAGAGTAAATGGGAACCGGTTTGGACTTAAAATGAATTTTCAGGTGAGGTAACTGAAGGGCCTTTATGTCACAAATGGCACGACACTGATAATCCCAGGATTAACCAGGCAAATGTGTACGAGACAAAAGACTTTTACACCATATCCCTCCAGGAAAGAGGAAGTGGAAATGATGGGGTTGCAAATTTTGCAATGTATTGTTTCAAGCGCCATTGGTTAGACCAGGGGTGGGCAATCCTGGTCCTGCAGGGCCGGTGTGTACACGGGTTTTTATTTTAGATCAATTACCCTGACTAATTCAGCTAATTGGTTGCAAACACAAATATAGATCTGTGCAAAGATTTGATCAAAGAAAAATGTTTTATGAAGGGAGACAAGAACAGTCTTTGGTCATTCATGATAATTTAAAGGAATACACCTGAAATGTCAGATTTCATAAATAGTTTGGCTAATTTAGATAATGAACTAATTAAAGGCCAGAAGTTTGTGCAAAAACCAGCGACAGATACGGCCCTCGTTGCCCACCTCTGGGTTAGACTAAAACCACATCTCACACACACCGCCCCTTACCGGCTGCCAAGCATATCACATTCATAATTGCAAAAATGTGAGATGCATTTATGTACGATATTGGGCACGTGCTTTAATAGCAGATAAAATTGATGGTTTGCATAATTATGAGATTCCAGGAATAGATGAGGAATTCTGGCCCATATTAAGGAGCTTTAAAATAGGTTATTTGCTAACCAGGTTCTTAACTAACCAGTTGTGTCTCCATGGTCAGAAAGCGCAAATTTGCAACTTGAAGTAGACCTTTATTACACTCAACAAAAATATAAACGCAACACTTTTGTTTTTGCTCCCATTTGTCATGAGATGGACTCAAAGATCTAAAATTCATTCCAGATACACAATATTACCATTTCTCTCAAACATTGTTCACAAATCTGTCTAAATAGTGAGCACTTTTGCTTTGCTGAGACAATCCATCCCACCTCACAGGTGTGCCACATCAAGATGCTCATCAGACACCATGACTAGTGCACAGGTGTACCTTAGACTTCCACAATAAAAGGCCACCCAAATGTGCAGTTTTTGCTTTATTGGGGGTCTGGGGACTCAGAACCAGTCAGTATCTGGTGTGACCACCATTTGCCTCATGCAGTGCAACACATCTTCTTCGCATAGAGTTTATCAGATTGTCAATTGTGGCCTGTGGAATGTTGGTCCACTCCTCTTCAATGGCTGTGCGAAGTTGCTGGATATTAGTGGGAACTGGTACGCGCTGTCGTATACGGCGGTCAAGCACATCCCAAACATGCTCAATGGGTGACATGTCCGGTGAGTATGCTGGCCATGCAAGAACTGGGACATTTTCAGCTTCCAAGAATTGTGTACAGATCCTTGCAACATGGGGCCGTGCATTATCTTGCTGAAACATGAGGTGATGTTCATGGATGTATGGCACAACAATGGGCCTCAGGATCTCATCACGGTATCTCTGTGCATTCAAAATGCCATCAATAAAATGCACCTGTGTTCTTCGTCCATAACAGATGCCTGCCAATACCATAACCCCACCACCACCATGGGCCACTCGATCCACAACATTGACATCAGCAAAGCGCTCACCCACACGACACCACACACGCTGTCTGCCATCTGCCCTGAACAATGTAAACCGAGATTCATCCGTGAAGAGAACACCTCTCCAACGTGCTAGACGCCATCGAATGTGAGCATTTGCCCAATCAAGTCTGTTACGGCGACGATCTGGAGTCAGGTTAAGACCCCGATGAGGACGACGAGCATGCAGTTGAGCTTCCCTGAGGCGGTTTCTGACAGTTTGTGCAGAAATTCTTTGGTTATGCAAACCAATTGTTTCAGCAGCTGTCTGAGTAGCTGGTCTCAGACGATCTTGGAGGTGAACCTGCTGGATGTGGAGGTCCTGGGCTGGTGTGGTTACACGTGGTCTGTGGTTGTGAGGCCGGTTGGATGTACTGCCATATTCTCTGAAACGCCTTTGGAGACGGCTTATGGTGGAGAAATGAACATTCAATGCCCGAGCAACAGATCTGGTTGACATTCCTGCTGTCCGCATGCCAATTGCACGCTCCCTCAATGCTTGCGCCATCTGTGGCATTTTGCTGTGAGACAAAACTGCACATTTCAGGGTGGCCTTTTATTGTGGACAGTTTAAGGTACACCTGTGTACTAATCATGGTGTCTGATGAGCATCTTGATGTGGCACACCTGTGAGGTGGGATGGATTGTCTCTGCAAAGCAAAAGAAGTGCTCACTATCACACATTTAGACAGATTTGTGAACAATGTTTGAGAGAAATGGTAATATTGTGTATCTGGAATGAATTTTAGATCTTTGAGTCCATCTCATGACAAATGGGAGCAAAACCAAAAGTGTTGCGTTTATATTTTTGTTGAGTGTACTTGCAAAAAAAGTAATTGCTGAAATGGTCTACCAAATTCTGACTCTATCCATAGATATGTATTATTTTTTCTCATGATTAATTCTGATAATCCAAAGGATAATGAATACAGCTTGGTATTGATTACCAAATGCAACATGCAGTTGTCAAAATGCAACACAAGAAAGCCTTTACTTGTCTGTCAAATAAACACATAACCATCACACCACATGGGTTTTCATATGGAGAAAGATGCTTTATAACTGCAAAATATGTGCAGAGTGAGGCTTGTCATTTTCCCACTGGAACAAGCTGAGGAAAAGGCGACATCTAGAACATACTATGTGCGACTCTAAATGCATGTCTTCCCATCTACATCAATTGTCTCTTCACAAATGTATATTTTGGCCACGCCAAGAGCAAGGGCCTCATTTGGGCCAAACTGCACTTTTTCATTCTTCTGGGAACCAGCTAAAATTAGCTGTGAATGTTCCTGGAGCACAGACTAGATTTTCCTGACCCTATACGCCTCCACAAACTTTAAATTTTGGGTGTGAAAAGAATGCTACAGTTATGGGGATATATACACTGCTGCCATCCCCCGTCTTAATTCTCAAATGAAATGACACTGTTCCATCAATGGACATTTTTAATTATTGACACAAACTATGAACAAAGACAATTCACATTTCAATAATGCAAAATGTACAAATAATAAATAAAATATCTTACATAAAAAGTATATACACTGTAAAGTACACAATGCTGCTGTGCCGCCAATTTAAGCCTTCCCTCCTGTTTTTTCAGAGGGAAATTTTCTTAGTTCTAAATAAACAAGTCAGTCGAACCGTCAGATGTCATATGTACATATATTTGAGATTCTTTCAAAATATAGGACCTTGCTCAACCTGTCTGAAACTACAGTAACAATGTCATGTCAGTCAACAAAAATAAGTTTTTGAACTCTCTACTGTGGGTTTCTGGAGGGAAAGGGTTAAACCTCTAAGGAGTGAAATACAAAGGACAGACTGTATTAAATGTATATACACGGATATCATGAATACCATCAATATTTAAAATATGATAGGATCACAAGTGCTTTTTGTATTTAATTTCTGTACGATCATTATGTCACAATTAACATTGCCCAACTGAATTAAAATGCATGATGTTGATTATAATTTAAAATATTTACCCTGCATTTATCCTTCAATTGAATATTTATTCCCTGTCTTGAGTTGCAAAAATGGCCACTATATACTAATTTGGCCATACTGCATTAAGGAAAAACTAAAGGTCACCAAAGTGAGTAATTTTTTTGATTAAAACATTTTTGTGCAGTGTGCATATTTGTTTTGTATTTTGTGTATGTGATGTGATGTACAGTTTCAATGTGCGGTGATGGTGCTGTGCAGTCTCAGACAGAGGAGGTCAAAGATCTGTTTTAAACTGAAAACAAAATTAAGTGTGATGCATAATTTAAGTCCTCAAAATGACTCAGGAATCAATGCTCTCCTGCTATCAAGGACTGGCTACAGATAGGGAAGAAATAATAAATGACTGCAAATGCTGTGGCCCTCCAAGACAGGAGTTAAACCTATAGAAGTGGCCACCCAGAGCTGGAGTTCAATCGAACGACTCCAGCCTTCAGGGACTCGAGTTAAACCAGCAGACACTGCGGACCTCCAGGACTGGAGTTAAAACTACACACCCTGCGACCCTCCAGGACTGTATTTGAACCCATGTGCACTACTTTCCGGCTTCAGGTGTTTTCGACGTTTTGAAGTCATGATCCTCAGGCACCTCCTGTAGAGTCTGACAGGAATCTGCTTCCTCGCGGACTTCCTGGTGTTGTGCCTCTTCACCTTCAGGATTGGGGTCTCTGGATTTTCCCAAGCCCTGCTGTTCTCCTGCCTGGTGAGGGCCAGCCGGAGGTGCGGGGCATCTGAGAGAACAGCGGAGCATCTGTGGGACGTAAACCAGGAATCTTTACCAAAATCACAGCCAACATGGTTCATACCAAAACTACTCCAACAACAGCTCATTACCAAGACCAAAGCAATCATAACGCATCACAAAATCTAAAGCAACGACAAGTCAAGTTAACCCAGCTCATTATCAAAACCTCAGAGTCCACTATTCATTGTGCAAATCACAGCTCATTACCAAAATTACAGCAGTCATAGCTCATTACCAAAACTACAGGTACCATGGCTCATTACCAAAACTACAGCAATGACACCTCACTACCAAACCAGGGCAACGACGGCTCATTACCAAAACCAGAGCAAACATAGCTAATTTCAAAACCTCAGAAGCCACAATTCATATGAAAATCATAGCTCATTACCAAAACTATAGTTACCAAGGTGCATTACCAAAACGACAGAAATGACAGCTCATTACCAAATTACCTACCTACATGTGGATCTGACCCTATCTGGCGAGGACCAGAGGATAGCCAGGCACCATAAAGCATATCTGGCTTTATCCTTTATTCTAGTCTATTTGGGACCATCAGTTACAAAAATTAAATCATGATATATCGAAGGAGACTTGAAACTTGTGATGGGTATCATAAAATAATGTGGAAAATCGCTATTGAACTAATAAATCAGGTGGGAAGGTAGGGTCATTTTCTCATTGACTTCTATTGCATTGAACTTCTTCCTGCAACCAGGAAGATGACTTCGCCATCTGCCGGCCATTAAATAGAATGCAATTTTCAGAGATTTCTGCCTGCCACTTTTCAGACCCGGGTGCTGCGTCCATCTTTTTATACAGCCTATGCCAGGGGTGTCCAATCCATAAAGAGCCGGTGTGGGTGCAGGTTTTTGTGCTAGCCAGCAGTGCTACAGCACCTGATTCCACTAAATCAGGAGTTTCAATCGGGACTTGGGTGGGTAGAATCAGGTGTGTTAGTGTTGGGCTCTAACAAAAACCAACACCCACACCGGCCCTTTCTGGATAAGATTGGACACCCCTGGTCTATGCCAAAAAAGCAGAAGTCACAGCTCATTGGCAAAATCCCAATAACCATGAAGACCATGAATCATAACCAAACACCACAGCACCACGACTCATCTCCAAAACCACAGAAACAGGGCTCATTATTAAATCCAAGCTGTCGTATTGATACCTGCGTTTATTGCTGAAGCTGGGGCTTCTAACTGAAAACACAGCTCATTACTGTCTGAAGCCATATTTCATTAAAGGTCCCCCATTATATCACCAGGTGCACAGCCAATTAGTTATTATATTAGTCTGAAGCCATTGCAAAATCTTTGCCCTCTTGACATAACATGGGGAAGTAACCAACCAGAGGCAAGAAGAACTTATCAACTTCAGCCGAGCAGTCAATCAGATTTCATTATTCTGGGTGGTCACTCCCCCTTGTGATGTCAGGAAGGGGAGACTTAACTGGCTCATAATGGCTTATTAGCTGTCCACCAGGTGGCATAACAGGGGACCCCTAATGGAACAAGTCGTGCAACTGAAACCGCAGTTTCGTACAAGACCGACAAGAGGCAGAGTCCTGGAGCTATAGATAAAAGGAATCGTTGACCTTTATCCAAAGACAACGGATCTCCAAGTTTACTTTCAACCAGGCAAAATGTCAGGATTGTTTTTACATAACAAGCACTGCACTTTTAAGGTTTAATTCATACTTTCCGCGCTTGTGTGTCTGTGAAGGTCCACTTTGATTTGTATGCCATAAATGCCATCATCTACCCATGTCCAAGAGGGTCCAAAATTTGTGACCACCCCGACCCTGCGCCCAGCAACCACGTCGACTGCGCAAACTTCAAATAACAAGTGTTTGCCACTAACATGGCAATATCCCCCGCCGCCTCAATTTTATGAGTCCGTATGGACGGAGCCCAATGCTATATCCCCCGCTTTGCGTTAATCGCGCGGCGGGGGATAACAAAATGATTCTTGAATGGTGCATTACCACTACCAACTGGAGCAGAGTGTGGATCGTGAAACATGCATACATGGAACGCCAACCGACGCGGACCGTCAGTTGCAGGTTTAAGGGAATCATGTCCTCGTCTGTTAGACCGGGACAAGTCCCCAGATGCGGAATGTGGAAAGCATATCCAAGCCTTTTGTGTCAGCAGCCCTTGGTGCTGCATGTTCCTACTAGTCTGATCTGTTGTGTAACTGCTTTAATGACCCAATTCGATACACTTTGAAAAGCATCTGCCAAATAAATGCAATGTAATGAAACCGTTTTTACCAGGCCTTGACTGTGCAACAGGAAAAACTTAAGCGAGTCACCTCAGGATTCTTCTGTTGATTCACTCACCCTTCTGCTTTCCCGAGACACTCCGGAGGAGGAGGCAGGAGGAAGCAGGACAGAGAGACGAAGTCAACCAGCAGGGACTGAACACCGTCCGGCTCGGCCTGATCCCAGAGCTGCTGGGCCAGCCTGAATCAGGAAGAAGAGTAACCCCTTTTCGTGAAAAACAAGTCCCTCCCTTTGAACGCCAAGGATATCTGTTGCATGCAATGTCCCAGTGAGTTTTTACACATTTTAAGGCATTTCAGCTTTTTATTAAAGAGGATAGCGCATAGAGACAGGAAGGATGAGGAATTAGGGAGAGAGGGATAGGCAACTAAGGTCAGAGGTTGGATTCAAACCACCAACATCAAACCTTAAAATGAGCCTGTGGATAGTGAATAGTGCTCCAAGCTAGGCCTCTGAAGCATCAACAAAAATGCATTTATTAGCGTTACAAACATGACACATAAAAATAGGACCATGGGTTCTGTAGCTTACCGGCAACTGATACAAGTTATGAAAATTTCATGTAAAGTTTGACCTTCAAATCATTGAAGGTCAATGTCAAGGTCACTAAATAAAAGTTCTCATACATATATCAGGCCTCCCAGATATCCGTAATACAATCCTAAGCTCTGAAGCAGTTTTGGTGACACAAGTAATTGAAAATTCATTATGTCAACTGTGAACTTTAAAAGGTCACAAAAGGTCAAGTTGAGGTCACCAAATGGACTTCAAATACGACTAACTCTGCTACAAACCTTGGCTCTGTTGGTGCCCATTTTGATGATACAAGTCAATGTAATTTCACTACGTTGAGCCTGACCTTGAAAGATCACAGTAAAGTTTAATGACAGCAACTGATTTTATATGCGACTTCCTTGATGTCAGTAACACAAACCCAGGCTCCATCTGTGACCATTATCGTGAAACAAGATATTGAATTTTCACTAGGTCACATCTGACCTTAGAAGGTCAATATGAAGATCACCAAATGAAAGTTCATATGACTTCCTATATGCCAATAATATAAACCTACGCTCCATCTGTAACGATTCTGGTGATGTAAGTCATTGAAAGGTGGTGTCCCATTCAGGCCGTTTTCTGACCCAAACCACTGAATTCAAAATAATTTTCAGTATTAACAAACCATCCCATGGGGTTCATGAATCCACCAGGGAAACCAGCGATATCAATTTTCTTTATGACAAAAAATTATATTTTTAACATTTTTTAGTTTTTGATTGGGGCCATCCATTCTGAGGCCCCACAAAGTGTCACCAATGATTATAATCATGTGCTTATCAATGCACATTGCAACTGATATATTTTCCTCATGAATGAAAAAAGAATTGGTTGAAATTGATGTCATACTGCCGAGATAGGAAAATACTTGTTCAAAAAATATGTTCTGAAATGGATATTTCCAACGGCCACGTGTGTAAACGACAGTACATTTCATAATAAAGGTCCTGCCCATGAAACACTAAGGGAATTCACTGAAATTTGCCCCAGGGTATGGCCAACATTCAATGAAACAAGAGTCATCAGAAGATGACATATCCCACCGGTTCCACATAATTCGTGATTTACTCATTGCAGGAGAATTGTATCCTCTTAATATCATCACTGTAGTAATTCTATACTCATAAAACAGATGGATTGATTAGTTTGTTATAAAGGCAAGCATGTAATGATGAATGTATAGATTCAGAACTAGGATCTTGTGTCATGAAGTGTGGGGAATACAATAATGTGAGATTTGCTATTACCACTGTATGAAATGGAACACCTATTTCCGTATATGTTAACATATACTTACCTTTATAAATAACCAATGATGTAACTTCAATAGTGATGTCTTGTCTACCAGAAACTTGACAGTGTTGTGTAACCCATACTGTTTCAATAGCGATGGCTGGTGTGCTACTGAGTCCTAGTTAATTGACAGTTCTGTGTGTTCCTCATTCCATGGCTCGGATGTGACATTTCACTCTATTTCACTTGGTCTGTGTGAGCCGAGACTTCTGGAGTTTTTGAAGTTTCTAAGTGGCATAGTTTTTGAGTTCTGTCCCGGAAACGAGACAAAGTCCAATTTTAGGGCCGTTTTTGGTGAAAATTTCAAGAATTATGGGCAGCATGGAACTGAAACCCCCAAAAGGCACACCTACACCATAAGAGTAAGTTCCATAGCAAATTTGAAGTTTGTAAGTGGTATAGTTTTTGAGTTCTGCTCCGGAAATGAAAATGATTACGGACGGACGGACGGACGGACAGGGTGATGACTATATCCCACGGTATTACATACCGGTGGGATGAAAACCAGGATGTGTCGACACCGGTAACATCTTTATCCGAACACTTGCATCAACCGACCGTTGTGAACCCTAAAATAGAGTGTGTTGATACGAAACGGATTGTGTGAGTCTGGCTCTCACTTAATTCTTCTCGTTTAAGTTTCTTCAGTGATATAGTTATTTACTATGACCCTTATGATGTTTATGCTTAAAATTATTGCCTATTCTTTGACCCTCCAACTGAACAGTCATTTTCATGAAATTTAGTGGAAATGTAAGATTTCCATGAATGGTTTAGGTAATTAAACTAAATAAGTAATTCCAAGGCAGAGGTTAGCACAAAAGCTAACGGCCTTTGTTGTCCATTTCAGGCTTAAATGGGCGTGTTCAACATTCACTGACAAATAGTGACATAATAATGACACAAGGAACTTATTTTTTGTGACACTGAGAGCTGACCTGCCAGAGACAGGGTCTGTTACGTATCTCAGGCAAATAGGGCATGAAAAAGCACACATTCAGGCTAGAAAAGTAAGACCCCCGGCTCTCGACCTCAAGAGCAAGTCTGTCTATTTAGATTTATGTAACAAGAGTGTCAATGATACAGCAAAACTCAATGTTTACAGTATGACAGCCTGTTTGCATTTAGGTGGTCTCAGCAAAGCAATGTAAACAGCAAACATGGGGAAGTACAATTTCACTCCCCAAATGTGTTTTCAGGCAGCAGAAAACGGCCGCCCCTAAGCCGGCCCGATCCTTGCATAACAGCTGAAATAAAATGGGCCGATTCTGCTTTGAAAATCTGCCTGACTCCAGCCAGAGTCGATCGCGCCGATTGCCACAGTTGAATCCTTGACTATTCCGCTGGCGTAGGGCCAGAATCAACCCAGATCATAATATATACCGAGCCTGAATCCGCCTCATCTGGCCAGTCACAGCGCACACAGAGTCCGGCCGACCGCTTTAGGTCTGAGCGGCACTTGTTGAGCTTAGCCTATTCTGATTTCAGGTTTCCAGCGCTGAGTCTTGGCCAAACCTACCAGACAGCTCGCAAGCTTGCGCCGAATCCTGAAGCTAGCTGAGACAGAGGCATAGACACCTGAAATTACACACATTTTAAACATAAAAGCTCACCTGTCTGTGCAGTTACAGTGGTACAAAGTCTTCCGCTCCATGTTCTTCAGGCCAAATCTCTCCTCCAGAGGAGGAATCTTCAGCCTGCACTCATCAAGCTGTTTGTAGCAATCACAGGGCCGAAAATTTTCTACAGTAACAGAAAGAAAAAACGCAATCCAATTGAGTTTATGTCCTTTCAGTGACAAAGAATACATATTGAGAATCCATTCTGAAGATTTGTGTTGCATCTCTAAATCCACAGCATAATATCTCAACACGATGCAGAAAACTGGATTTTAAACAAATGGCTAATTGATGGATTTTGAGCTTCATTTGATTGGCTCAATACTAAGTAAGAGGCTGCATTTGATCTCAAACAGCTACATCATCCCTTATACAATGTCCCTATAGTCGCATCATCAGCAGTGTGAACATGCTTAAGCAGTGTAATGTCTCTTTAGCTACAAGAATGTCCTTTACACAATGTACCTAAATCAAAAAAAACGTCCCAGAAGCAATGCCTCTAGACTAGCATGAACAGCATCCGGAATATCACTGAAGCCAAGGCAGTTAAACGACACAAACAGCTAGAGAAATGTCCCAAAAGCTGCAGTTTAACTAAATGAAAAGATGCAAGAATGTCCCTACAGCAATGTCTGTTTAGTGACACAAACACCGACAGGAATGTCCCAAACGTCCATTAACCTTCATAAACAGCTACATGAACATCCTGTGCGTAACGTCCCTTAATCCCCATTTCCTCAACCAGACCTGTGTTTTGGGCGTCCTTCACGGGTGCAGGCTGGTTATGTGGGACAACCCCAGGAGTTCTGGGCCGGGCAGAGGGCAAGGCGTTCTCCAAGCTGGGGCGGCCCTGCTGGCGGGGGGGATTGATCGCGTTACTGTCACCCATGGTGCTCTCGGCCATAAGAAGCGCACCGGAGTCCCGCCCTATTGGTGGAAGAGGAGGAGAAATCGACTGCTCCACGCAACCCTTCCTCCTTGGGCCCCGCCTCCTTCCTGGCCAAGAGGCAGTCCCATTGGCCAGGTTCTTTGAGGGACAGCGAAGGTGCGGTTTGGGCCTGCGAACTAGGAACTGCCTGGTGGTGCCAGCCATGGTGGATGTAGAGTTCCAAGAGGGCGTGGAAAAGGGGGTAGGGGACACGGATCTCAATTTGGAGGTGACATTCTGGGTTATCGTCGTGGGCGATGGGGCTGCGAGGGTGCCAAAGTGCTCTTCCTCTGGTACCGACTGAGTGGTGTTGTACTGTTTCGGTTCATGGAGCACAGCGTACGGGGACATCTCAGATAATGTGCACCTGCCACAGCAGAGTTTGGGGAGTCAGGAATGTGGGTGACACAAGCAAAGTATGACAAAAAATAACAATAACAGATATGGGGGGGGGGGTTTCTGTAGACCTGTCACAGAAGATGGCCGTGATTGCATTCATGTAGTGTGTTTCAGCACCAGTGTTTAGTTTAAACTGTTTCAAAGCAAAGTATCTTTGTCTCTGAGGGCTTCATATCTCAGACTGACACTCAAAATCATTGCGGCCCTTCAGGACCAGAGTTAAACCTGCAGACTCTATGGTCCTGCTAGACAGGAGTTGAACCAGCGCCCCCTCCTGGCCTATTTAAAATGACTGCACTGGAAGTGGCTCACATCACTTTCCTGACGCCTGCCATTGAAGCAGCATCTGACAACCTGGGGTCTGCAGACTGCACTTCAGCAGAAGTATCAAAAAACAACAGGAACTTCAAAGCAGTAAGACGAGCAGTTCTTTTTTTTTTTTAAATCAAACTGACATTGTTTCTCAAAATGAAACTTTGAAACCAGTCTTTATCTCAGGGCCAAAGCTTACCTGTTCAGATATGATCCCTAATCAATGACAAGATAATTTCAGGAGACTTGTCTGAATGGCAAATGTAACATAAATGGCGGAACAGTAAACAATAAGGAAGGGGAAGCATATATTTTATCTTCAGCGCTTCACACAGTAAATTGCCAGGCGTCATGAGAATTTTACAAACAAATAATGTGCTGTCAGATTACTGTCACTTTAGCAACAGCGTACGGATCACATCGACTCGTCAGATTAATTCAGCACAAACCAGAGTAGCATCACTTCCTGCTGCCATTGGAAAAACATACAGTGCAGTCCAAGTCAAGCATTTCAACCCTAACCCAAAGTTTGTTAGCTTTGGCCTTATACTGCAACAATTTATAAAGCAATCTCCTTCACGATTACAGTCAATTTCATTCATTGAGACTGTCCTACTACTTCCGTACCTCACTCAGTACATCTGTGTGACTGTCTGTCCATGAATAGGGAAGTGATAAGTGGATGCTGGGAAAAAAATACTTGGTAATACTCACATGCCAAACCAGTTAGTTTGAGTGCACTGCATTTTCTCTGTTAAGGTGAAGCACGGGGTCTTCAGCAAGTTAAAGTAGCCGTAGCCCACCATGTAGGAGACCCTGTCATTCGCTTCGAGGAGACACTGGCGAAACCTGAATTGGGGGAGGGAAGCAGAGGTGGTGGGGGGGGGGGGGGGGGTGAGGAGCGAAAGAGGGAGAGGGGAAGATGCAGGAAATGAGGAGAAAATATAAGCATTCAGCATTTTCCTCCAATCTTTGGTCTTTGTCCATCTGACAGACATGCATGTCTCGACTCACACATGCCTCTCTAGCCAATGCACTAACTGCAGTCTGTAAGGATTTGGCCTCGTGGATGAGCTACAAGTCAATAACAGAACCAGTGCCGCCAGTGTGGCAGGGGTTTAGGCCTCTGGTTCGTCTAATGGAGAGTAAATCTCAACAGATGACAAGTGTCCGCTAAATAGATAATGCAAAACACAGAGCAAAAACTGTGTCACAGACTAAATGCTTACAGTCTGCTGTCTATCAGCAGTGCAATAAACCTTTCTGCAGGAAAACTGGGCCAGCCCAATCAGTCCTCTTATAGCATGAATGAGACCAGAGGGTTTGCCATTGATGCAGCCATAAAACCACAGCACTCCCAGTTTAAGGGACAAATATTCAGACCCTGCATGTGATACACTCTTATGAAGTGGCAAGTCTACACCTGATGATTGCTCAAGAGATCTGATAGGAAGTACGAACTGAGTGTCCTCATTCAGCTGAGGCAGGTCTCTCCTAATCCCGAAATCAGGTGACAGGGATCACGCGACAAACCGACCTGTTGCTGAGGGGCGACAGCTATTCTATCACTCACAGACCTGGAAAACTCCATTATATACCATGAACTACGTGTATTGAGGCCGTTCATTCACTGAAATCTTAACAAGCCGGTAAAATAGCAAATAGCCAATAAGAGCAGCCAGCGCACTTGAGCTTGTCTGCAATAGAGGCCAATAATGACACATTGTATTGGGTCAGTCTTGCTATGTCTCCCTCCACAAATGATGCTTATGCCCAACCTGAAACAATAATTATGTAGTTTAAGAATTTAAATATCTCAGTGTCTAAACTCTCCAAGTAACACATTTAAATTCTTCACTTAATTTGTCATTTGTTTAACATTTCATATGAAGTCTCTCCTGGGAATAATACTACAAAATAAATAAGAATGGGAATAATGATGATCAATAATTTTGAATGGGAAACAATGCAATATTCTTTTCAAAGTAAAACCATTCAACGAATCTGTTATATCAGACGCATGACAGTAAAAAAAAGAGGGAGTGCGCTGGACAGGAAGAAGTTGAAAGGATTTATTTGTAGCTCACCGGTCATCACAATCGCAATGCAGCAAAGTGAAGAAGTGCCGGTTGAAGATGCCGAAGCCATAGGTGAATGAAGGTATGATGTCCGTGCAGTGGTCATGCTCTCGACAGCACTTATCGGTTTGCCCGAATATACCTGCAGAGAAATACGTGCAGAGCCATCGGCAAAGCAATCACACGGCTGGCACATGTGGGTCGTCCCATTTCAATCAGTCTGATTAAAGAACGACGCCATTTCAACATGTATTCCGGAATTATCCACTGTAATTCGGAACAAAAAGCGTTCTCTGTTTAAAAGGCATTAAGGACAAAAAAAAAAAAAACTACTTTTACGCACCTAAGTCATCGTAATGCTCCGCCTTGTCACCAGTGCCGCACCAAACTGTCCCCGGAATGATCCATGCTCGCTTCTGGCGCCGGAGCGCAACTTTCGTACCATCTCCAGTGCGATGTTCAGCCGGGATTGGGTCTTCGGTCTGCCTCTTAGCGCGTCTGGACGCTTGGACTCCCGCTGACAACGGATCTGCACAAGCGTTATCCGGTGCAAACAATAAGCTTACATTAAAATTCATCTCCGGTCTGTCGGTGAAGTCCTCGGCCTGCTCTTGCCGGCATAATGACAAGAATTTCTCTGTGACAGCCGGCTCATCAGTCACGGAGCAGCGCACTAGGCGTCGGTCCTGGGTCCAGACGCTGTGGTACATTTGGAGGGAAGTGGGCTCTGCGCTTGTTAGCCGAAGAAAGCAGTAGTGAGAGCGACCCTGAGCGGCGCTCCTCGTCCAATGGCAGAAAGTTCTGCTACCTTCACCAGCTCTCGCATTTGCACCTACAAGACCGCTCAGCGCCAGTAGTGTAGCCAAGTGCAGAGCGCTTATAATTTGCATCTCAGTACCAATATTTCAAATGTAACTTTTTAGCCTGTAATAACTCTAAAATAAAAATAAATAAATGTTTGGTCTAATAATGCAATTATGTGATAATTGGTATATTATATTCCAATCGATTTATACTAAATTGGAAAATTATACTAAATGTATACTCTGTTTACAATTTCTGTATATTAAAATAAGCTTCTGCTGCTTTTAGGATGAACTGGAGACAGAAAAACATGCCCGCTTATTTCACAAGTGTTATATACACCAGGCGAACAGCAAGTGGATCGAATGAGGATAGCCAGCTGCTAAATAGAGAATGAAATCAACACAAACTACGGGTCTGCTTTTAAATTATCAAGGAGTGGGATTTCCCCATTAGCCTGACCAAGTTCAAGTTCAGTTTCTTGGCACGAGACTTGCTGGTCAGACTAAAGTGGGCGGTGGCTACGCCACCCTTGAACATGAGGTGATGTATCGTCTAAACAAAACAGCCTCATTGTTCATTCCTATTGGCGGACACACTGGCACACGTGGCCGATGTTTTACACTGAATGCAGAACTATTCGCAACAAGAATTTCAGGTAGCCTATTTTTAAGCCACATTATAATTACACACCTAAAAGTCGGAGAGTAGCCTACAACAATCCTTTTGTGGTGCGAATTACAGAATATAAAACATTGCAATATTGCCCTAATAACGGATAAGGTAAGCGATAATGTACATTTAAAATGCATAGCAGAAGCACTAAGCAGGCATATTAACCGAGAGTTGGCATATCATCAAACGATATAAGACACTACACTCCTTATCTTGATCTAACTTGAGATATTTCCGTGTATGCCAACATGTCAGTGTCAAATTCCAGAGGAATGACTAATTTATTGTTGCCCTCAAATTGTAATATTTGTTGGTACAGCAACTTGCATGAATTATTATTATTATTATTTTAATTATTATTATTTTTTTATTATTATTATCATCATCATCATCCAAGACGGTCACATATTCTCTCAGAAGTATTAAAACTTAAGCAACAAATTCCGTTCAAACTTCAGACAGAATTCTGGACAGTAGAAGGATTACATAATATAAACAGTAATACCGGTTACAATAATCAAGTATTAGCGTAATTATTTTTTATTTTCATCATTGTTTCTGATGTTAAAATGAAGCTATGCCTGAAATTTATTTCAGATAAAATAATGTCCAATTAATTTTAAATACAAAAATTACCCGGGCCAAAAACACTGTAAATTAGATGTAAACAAGGAAAATATATTTAAATAAACTTGCAAATAATACTGTATTCTATTGTAAATAACGTATTAGTTATTCTTCTTAGTATTATTATTTTTATTAAAATTATTGATAAAGGTAACGATTATTTTGCATTTCCTAAACTATGAGGAAAGCTGATGAAAGATTATCCTATTTTATAAAGAACATCTAGTATCGACAATGATCATGTTCTTCCATAAATTTCAGGCAAGCTACTTGAAATTTAAAAATGCCCCCTTGTTCCACAAACGGTGTACCCGGAGGAAATTCTATTCCGCGTTTGCTTACTAACAAATACAAAGTCCGCCGAGCGAGTGTTGCGTGTCCACCGGAAAAGGGTCGACGCGAGTCTCACCTGATAGTGCGCAAAGTTTTCTGTCGTGTCATGACTGTAACGCGTGGACGAGGGCGGTGTGAGTACCTGCAGTAGTTATCGCCACAAACTTATCACCAGTTAACTACCAAAGTTCTGGAATTATACCAATTTTCTCCAGAGATGTAAAATATGGCATGAAGATCTGAATGTTTCAACCATTAGATGTCGAAATTAAAAGGTTTACCTTTACCCCTCATACATAATCAGTCCATTACACTTCTATTTTACCTGTAAAAAATATTGTGATATATGAAAATGTATCCATGTACATCTGCCAGTAACACTTTTAGAGCTAAACGTTTTGGGTCTGTTTCTCAACCAGACCCGGGTCAAATTCAATTCTGAATGGATTTTATTCATACACGTCTTCCGGACCTGAGCCTGATCCGCATCTGTAAAATAGGCGCAAAAAAGCACGCACGGAACGGATTCCTTTGCGGTGTCCTCTAGTGGTAACGCGTTGAACACTACGTTTTGGTTCTATCGCGCACTATTAGAGGTGAATGCATGAAAAGCCACTGTCGGAGAATCGCAGAAAAAGAGTCTTCACGAGAGCTGTGCGTTTTCTAGTCACCTTTAATTTGTTAGTGTGAACCAAGTTTCATGTAAAATCTTTACATGCAAACTAAATTGCAATCATACAGATATTGGTCCCCCACTGCATGCACTACCTATTTACAAATGAGTTTTTTTTTAATTCTTAATAAGCAGAAAATAAAGACAACACATCACCATAAAGCGAGACAGAGAGGGGGGTGGGGGGGGGGGGGGGGGGGATTGGAATATACGTGGACCTGTTCCTATGAGAAAAATAGAACCTGCTTGGCAACTCTACTTCTTACATGGCACAGCCAAGTGTTGTGTAGTTACAAGGGTGCAAACTGACCAACTGTTTATTTATGCCGTCCGATTCCATGCCATGAGATCTTATGTGTAGTATGTAGGGTGGCCAACCGAAGTTAACGACATGACTTGAGTGAGGATTACATCACATTTTAATCTCAACCCATGTTGCAGCCAGAGGCGTTGCCTGGATGCCAAGCTTGGGCGGGTATTTGTCCTCTTTGGGGGGGCAAAAAAAGAACCTATAAATGGGCATAAAATATAACATGCACAAGATCTTGAAACTTTATTTATGTCAGTGGCGGCAGGTGAACAGGCAATAGGGGAGGCTCAAACCCATCCCTTGAAAATAATGATTGGTCATGACCTGTTTTCGATCATTCATTTAAATTGCCATTACCGTGTGAGTTTTAGTGGTATATTTATGTTCTGTAGTCAGCAATTATTCAATCAACGCACGTGTAAGAGATTTTCGCATGGAATTGAAGTCCGGGCTTCAAAAGCGCCGGGCGGATGAACGGGATGATCATCCCAATCTATTATATTATACATTATACAGTCCCCTGATATGTCAATTCAAAGATCTGTCCAAAAAGTATCCTTTTTTCAAACAAAAAGCAGTATTGTCTGCCAGTGGTCAGTTTAGTTTTCTGCTGAAGTAACCAGCATTTGCCATGTAATTAGTGGTCATCTACGGTCACACGCGGGATGCATACTGAAATCCACACATTTAGCAGTTATACAGGCTAACTTTAGCACTTTTGAACAAGTTGACATTGAGCAGTGGAGGGGGCTTACCAGCAGTGTGATTGAATATTGAAAGGTGCATAATCGTAATCCTGGCTTTTGTAAAAAACCTCAGCTTTAGTCGACTACATTCTTGTGGCAAATATTTGGCTCGTCAGCTACAGCAGTTGTGAAGGATTGGACTGAGATCTTTATTAAGTTCCGTGCTTTGGTGATTTCTAGCATGCAAAGTGAAGCTTGGGGACTGTAAGTCCGTGCTTTGAATAATGATTGTTGCCCACAGCTAATGTGATATCATTCAGTAGTGGAGCGGGTGACGGCTGGGTTTTTACCCTTGTGTAAAACAAAGGAAGTGCTCGCCAGACTATTTGCTGAATCAAAAGCATTTTGATACGCAGTTTGCTAGCTAATCACTTCCTGCATATGATTTGCAACTCGCCACCTTGTCACACTTTTTTTTTTTTTTTTTTTTTTTACTTTGGCTGTAGGAACGTGTGTAGCCACCCAAATAAATATCACGTCTTTGTCAAGCTAAAGAATGTTTGGGCCAAATTAAAAATAGGTTAGCTAGCCTCTACATTTGAATATACACAGTATGTAAGTGTATGTACACATCCCGCTGTGCCACAGACATAGCAGCGAGCTACTACTCGGTTAGATGAAAACGGATTTAAGCAACAGTTCAACAAGGAGGAGACCGGCGAGTCAGTTGAACCACTATGAATCATGGGAGATAGGACGTTCAGGGATTAAGGTGGATATGAGCAGCGTAGACGTGACCTGAGTGAAGACGGCAGACTAAGAGAATGGGAGGTAATTAGTAATTAGTAATTCGAGAGTACCCATTGGTTAGTCTCACATCAGAATAGACTGGCAGAGGAATCCATTCACACATAGTGATAGATAGATGAAGCATACGTAAAGCTCTCTCTTAATGGCTGTTACCTCTGGCTGTGAATCATGTGGGATATCGCGTGTTTGCTGTCTATTTAGTGTAAATCAGTTTTTTATCTTGAGTTTTCATTGGGTGGGCAAAGCACTTCTGCCCCCCCCCCTGCCCCCACCCCACTTGGCAACACCCCTGGTTGCAGCATTTGCCAAAACAGGTGCAAATAAAAGTAAGCCCTTCCTGTCCCAAAAACCAGGGCTTTAACAAAGCAAAAAAAAGACACCATAACTCTTGGGGGTGGGTTACATAGAATGAAAGAGAGATCAAAGAGGAAAAACTGGTATTTACAATGAGCAACAGAATGCCTCATGCAGGGTTTAACCACATATCTACTGTAGACCGCAATTAGTGAAGCCTGAGGTTATTCTAATTGAGTTACTGTGCGTACTTTCCTTGGATGTCTAAATTTTGCCAAAAAAAAGTCATAATGGAGTGACATGCCCAGTGGATCAGGAGGAGGGGCATAATGTAGCCACCTGGTGCAGCCGGTATCATAGCGATTACAGTGTTTCACTTAGTCCCAGATGATCAGTGGCTTGAGCCCCCTTGAAGCCAAAATAAAAAGAATGCCAGTGCTGGGCCTGTGAGCAAGGCCCATAACTCCCTGTTTAGTCCTGTCAACTGCAATTCGCTTTGGATAAAAACAGCTCCTCTGGGTAAAATTTCTGGAGCTGAAATTCCCAGATAAGCGGCCAGGTCAACAGGATGGATGCAAAATTACAGTATGAGCCCACAAGCCTCTTTCAGACGATCGGAAAAGAGGGTCAATCGGGAGGGAACTTTTATTCATGCAATTTTACCAGGGCCAGTGAAAAGGCACACTTCAAATCTCTTATGCGCTGCCTTCTAGGCATACTGTTCAGAACACTTTTTATCTGTACGCTTCCGAAAAAGCGAGGAGATCTGGTAATCCGTCTTGTCTGCCTGTCCGTCTGTCCGTCCGAAACAGTAAATCCTCCTAGGCTGTTAGACCAATCAACCTGAAACTTTGGTGTGTGTAAGGTAGTGACCCAGAGGAGTGCACAACACATTTATAATTTAAATTAATTTCCTCTTCTGGCCACCAGGGGCCTTTTTGTGAAAATTAAAAAATGGCCATAAGTTCCTTATGCATTGAGCTAGGACGCTCAAATTTTTATGGGAGGGGCATGGGATGACCCTTCACATATTTGAAGGGTTTTTGGTTTGACCTCATTTTGACCGTTTTCTAGGTCAAATGGCGTCAGGTATGTCAATCATTGAAAAGGATGGCACGTTTTGTTATTACTCAATGAATAAGGCGAATTGGTATACCAACTGAATGCCAAAAATTGCCATCCTGTGATTCATATTTTAGCCACTAGGGGGCTTTTTATGAAAAAAAGGGCATATCTGCCTTATGCATTGAGCTAGGACGCTCAAATTTTTACGGGAGGTGCAGGGGATGACCCATCATCACATATCAGACGGGTTTTTGATTTGATCTAATTTTGACCATTTTCTCGGTCAAATGGCGTCAGGTGTGCCAATCGCTGTACCGTACGTCCTTTCCTTTCATAATACTCTCATTTCAAAATGAAGAGTAATTTATGCCCTCAACAGACACTCAAAAAGTAATCTATCCAGCTTACCAACTATTTCACATTGCTGTAACTCTGATCAGTATCAGAGCTTTGTCACTGCAGCAAACAGATTATCATTTGTACAGCAGAATGCCAGTTCAGTGAATTGCCCTCTGACACATTACTACTACTCCCATAACATTTGTTGCAGAGCGCGGAGATTTGCGATGGCGCACCGTCGACATGCGTCTATTTTAGTATATGATGGTGGGAAAGTGGAGAAATGTCTTCTATACTACTTTTCTCTGTTCTACGAAAATCTTTGGGGTGGTGAGGCTGCTGCTCAAGGGAATTATCAGTGAAGCTACAAATCGTGTTAAAGGGACCAAACAATTTATCCTAAAAAGTACCTACATACATACCCAGCAAAACCTTGGAAGCATGCATCCTGTGTTGTACAGTACCAGTCAAAAGTTTGGACATACCCACATTTTTCTTTCAAGACATAGGTAATTCTTAAATCCATTAATCTAACCAGCATTTGCTGTCATATTTGCAGCGCATTCTCACTTTTTTTTTTTTTTTTTACCTGAGCAGTTATACGGCTGTAATGAGTTTGCAGCTGAGCGGCCGTCTAAGTTCCCAAAGACGTGCTGCACTTGTGGTTTGCTTTTCATCGACCTTTTTTGCCCAATAAGTTCCAAAACAGCTTTAATTTGGCTGTTGGAAAATGGAAAGAGCTTGTTTGTCTGCTTACTTTTCAAAATATGGCTTCTTTGAGAATTCTAAAATTTTGGACACTATTCACACAAGTAAATTGTTCTCTTTTAACTTCTAACTGGTTATTTCTTGCCAGATTCAATTTGACATTATATAGAAAAGTTCAGCTGGTTAAATCTCTCCAAAAACAGAGTGCTGTGGCATTAGCATAGTGTGTCCAAACCTTTGACTGGTACTGTATATAAATTAGATTTAGATGAAAAATAAACGCACTCAAGGCTCTAATCCAGCACACTCAGCACCTATTTATGAGTACACAAGTATGCAGATCTGTAGATTATCAAATGGTTGAAACTGGGTGGAAACACTGAATGACGGGGGGACCCTTGATTGGAAACCAAACCCTGAAAATGCGGCAGGTAAAACATCTCTAAACTTATGATCAATAACCAACCTGTTTTCAGCATAAATCACATTTTGAGAATCAATTTACATACATAAAAGTCTCACTTGCTTGCCTAGGGGGGCTACGTTTTAAGAAAAAACATTTACATCTCAATCTTCTGGGAGAACTTTTGGTACATCCCGCAAAGCATGCCATCAAACCTGCTCTTCCTGATTGTTTTAAATGAAAACAAAAAAATAAACTTTGAAATGCAGATAATTTTGCATCCGAATGCATTGTTTTCTGGTCTTACCTTAAAAAAAAAAAAGAAAAAGCAACACCTAAGAGTTGAATGTTCACAAATTTTACATATCATTAACCAAGGAAAATGATCGAAAACACATCAAGACTAATTATCAGTTGAAGGGGTAGTTTTAAGCTCCCCGTTTTTGGTTTGGTACCAGCCACTGCCTGAGACAACAGACTAGAACAATGACTGAGCAGCCATTTTAAAACGTAAATAAAACACATCTACAAAAACATTTTCCCCCTCCTTCAGCATTCTTATCTTTCCAAGTAAATGTCTCCGGCACTCTCAATAGCGTATGAGAATAAAACCAGACATATCCACAAAAAATTCTTAGAACTGTGCCCCATTTCTCGAAAGCTTAAATTTAAAATCCAAAATGTAATTAAATTAAAATATGTCAAAATATATGGCATATATTGCACGTAAATATAACTCCTGAGATGGGCACATAATAATCACGCATATATCGTAAAGTGCTTTGCAATATATGCTTCATCAGTATACCATATATTTGTCAGGATTTAATTCTTAAAATATAGAAAACATATCAGCATATATGAGAGGTGACATTTGATATTAATTTATGCTCTGCACATGCAGTATATTCTGACATATACATCAAAAGATTTTTTTTACATTTTGGATTTTCTGCTGTAATATCCGATAAGGGTGCCGTGTTGTTCAGTAGATAATTAAAATCATGCAATTTCAATAAGCAGTATATGAACCTTTAAGAAGCTGTTCAGAGATGCGGTATTATGGAACCCACCTATGTTCTCACAAAGACACGCCTCCCCGGAGCATTCAAGGGCCAGGATTGGCCATCTGTTCAAGCGCTAGGATTCTAATCCTAGAGCTGAATGGCTGGTTAATCCTGATGCTTGGATGACTGGCCTGTCCTAGCGCTTGAATGCCCCGGAGGGGCGTGTCTCTGTGAGATCATAGGTGGGTTCCATAATAACGGTACAGAGATAATTCAGGAGATATTCATGATTACGTAACATTTGGGGTTTAATTTAATTAAACTAAGTACAGGAAAGTATTGCTGAGTCAAACTTCAGATGGCCTCTTTTTACAAGACAGTGCATTTTCAAGTTTTTTGTGGATTCACAGAAAGAACTGGGCCAGATGTCATTACAATGTAATGTCTGGCAATCAAGACTGAAGATCAAACATTACCGTCAACACATTAATTTTACAAATTATGATTTCAAACGTTTGATCAATATATATATATTTTTTAAGATAATGATTCAGAAGAACACCACTGCAGTATTTTTATGCTTATAAATATATACCACTGTATCATACAGAAATCTGTAAGACTTGACTGTGGAAAAAGCCAAGAACTGGGGACTTTCCACTTGGAGGAACAGACGGAGAGAAGGAGGGGGATGGAGAGAGAGTGAGTGAGAAACAGAGGTAGAGGGAGGGAGGGGCAGAGTGGGAGGGGGGGGGATAATTTCTTACCCATTAAATGAGTGACTGGCCCATTACAGCACTGCTGGAGTGCGTCTGGGAGAGGGGAAGGGGTAGGGAGTTTTACCTGAGGTAATGCTATGTACAAGAGTATCTGTGCTCAGGAGTCAGGTCTTAGTGGATGGGGCTATTTACACAAGCACAATAGAGAGGTGGGGGAATTATGAGGGGGAGGATTATGAAGGCGAGAATTATGGGTGGTGCAGGGGGTACTTGAGGGAAGATGGACCCGGCGTGCAGGAAGTAGTAAAGTCCGTCGCGGGACACGAGTTTCGGGGCAGGCATGCGAGAGGGCGGGGCGGGGCGGGGCTGGGCGGGAAGGGGCGGGGCGACGCCCTAGTCGCTGGACACGTGGCTTTCGTTCAGGAGCGTGTGCCAGCGCTCGATCTTTTTGTCCTTGTTTTTCAGGCACTCGTACCAGTGCTTCAAGCGCTCGCCCTTCGCCGTGATGCCCAGCTGGCAGCCACCTGCAGGGGGTGACACAGAGCACGGTGTGTGACGGTCTGCAGCTGCGTTATGACGCTAAGGCTGTAGCCTCAGCTTCTCCTCAGAAGGCGTCTGCCCTTTAAGTTGGAGTTAAAATGCAGTTAAACAGACTGACAAGGTGGTACAGTGTTGTCACAGGTAAAACGGCAAGATTTAAGTTGAACGCCTGCATATTATCACGCTCTGCATTTATCAAGTGTGAACTCCTCAAAAGAAAAACATTTACGATATTTTCACTAATCCTCCTATTTGTTTGATTTCTGTGCAGTTGCTCAAGTCAGGTGCACGACTGATTATGGACAGCTCAAAGCTTTGAAAGACATGTAATGTGGCAAGTTAAAGCAACTGAACGTACGCCATATAAATGCGTCTCCAGCACAGAACAGCCCTCAGAGATGTCGCACCCCAGACATGCAATTTGCTCGAGAGGCAGCCTGGGCTTCAGAATAAAGTTGGTTTTGAGACCAGGGAGTAGCATTCATACTGAAGTCTGCAAACTCCAGGGGCCTCCGAGGTGTTGCAGTTTCAGTAAAACTCTGGCAAAAGAAAAATTTACTCGTCGCAGTCTATCAAAAACTATGACTTCATTGTCCAAAAATTGCTCAAATCGTACAGTACCATTGAATTCTATCCACTGAGGGCACGTGAGTGTGGCAGTGCTATCGTCAATCATTGCTCGACTTAAGCAGTGTCCGCAGATGTAGATTACTGCACAGGGGCAAAGTGATAATTGACTGACAAGAAGCTTCCATTGATCTTGTGCCAAGAAACTGGCAAATTTCTGCTGAGGAGACAGCACCTGACAAACTAGCACAGAGAAACAGACAGCCCTTTTACATTCTAAATTTTCTTTGCACTTAACAACAAACCCCAATTCCAATGAAGTTGGGATGTTGTGTAAAACATGAATGAAAACAGAATACAATGATTTGCAAATCCTTTTCGACCTATATTCAATTGAGTACACTACAAAGACAAGATGTTTAATGTTCAAACTGATAAACGTTTTTTTTTTTTTTGGAAATATTAATTCATTTTGAATTTGATGCCTGCAACACGTTCCAAAAAAAGGTGGGACAGGGGCAACAAAAGACTGGGAAAGTTGAGGAATGTAAAAAAAAATAAAAACTTCTTTGGAACATTCCACAGGTGAACAGGTTAATTGGAAACAGGTGAGTGTCATGATTAGGTATAAAAGGAGCATCTCCGAAAGGCCCAGTTGTTCACAAGCAAGGATGGCGCGAGGTTCACCATTTTGTGAACAACTGCATGAGCAAATAGTCCAACAGTTTAAGAACAATGTTTCTCAATGTGCAATTGCAAGGATTTTTGGGATTTCTTCATCTACAGTTCATAATATCATCAAAAGATTCAAAGAATCCAGAGAAATCTCAACACATAAGCAGCAAGGCCAAAAACCAACATTGAATGCCCCTGACCGTCGATCCCTCAGGCGGCACTGCACTAAAAACCGATATCATTCTGTGAAGGATATTACCATGGAGGCTCAGGAACACTTCAGAAAACCATTTTAAGTTAATGCAGTTCATCGCTACATCAACAAGTGCAAGTCAAAACTCTGCGAAAAGCGAAAGCCATATATCAACATCACCCAGAAACGCCGCCAGCTTCTCTGGGCCCAAGCTCATTTGAGATGGATTAACGCAAAGTGGAAAAGTGTGCTGTGGTCTGACGAGTCCACATTTCAAATACTTTTTGGAAATCATGGACATCATGTCCTCTGAGCTAAAGAGGAAAAGGGCCATCGAGATGGTTTTCTGCGCAAACTTCAAAAGCCAGTATCTGTGATGGTATTGGGATGTGTTAGTGCCCATGGCATCGGTAACTTGCTCATCTGTGAAAGCTGAAATGTACATACAGGTTTTGGAGCAACATACGCTGCCATCCAAGTGCCGTCTTTTTCAGGGATGTCCCTGCTGATTTCAGCAAGACAATACCAAGCCACATTCTGCACATTTTACAACAGCGTGGCTTCGTAGTAAAAGAGTGCGCATAATAGACTGGCCTGCCTACAGTCCAAACCTGTCTCCCATTGAAAATGTGTCACGCATTATGAAGCGCAAAATGTGACAACGGAGACCCTGGACTGTTGATCAACTGAAGTTGTACATCAAGCTTTTATGTGACTCAGATCTGATGATTTCAGAGTTATATGGACACAGAAATCAGATTTTATGTTTGATCTTCAAATCAGAATTGAGCCACTTTCATATGTGGTCCAAGATCGGATACAAATTTGATACGTGGCCATGCGACATGAATGAGAATGGTCAGCTCGAAATTCTCGTGGATTTTTGCCCGCACGCTTGCGCTGGGCACAGTTTAAAAACATAAAAAGCTAGCCCTCTGGCTTTTTATTCCTTCTCGACCTCATTAGGTACAGCTGACAAACCATTTGCCGACCTCCTGAGCAAAATCCAATCCATCCATTCACTACAAGCCAGACCAGTTGTGAGCCAGACCTGAGCCTATGACATATGCTCTGTCCTGTATCTATGTGTACATCATATTGTATTTTATGGTTCATGTTTCTATTTTATATTCTATCTTTATTACACTGTGTAAAGCACTATTTTTGTCATACGCTCTGTGTTTTAATTCTGTATTTTAAACTTTTCTGCTTTGCATTCATCTTTGTCATTCTTGTGTATGGTATTTTTATTGATGTTTCTTTTTTTGTGTGCGTTAGTATTTTATTGCTTTTTCTACAGCACTTTGGTAAACCTCCATTGTTTAAATGTGCTATAGAAATAACTGTGACCTTGACCTTGACCTCACAAACACATTTTAATACCATAAGTGTCCTCACAAATTTGATGTTTATTGTTGTTGATGATGCAGGTGACTCACGCTAAAGAGAACCGATGTGCACATGCTTGCTGTACCACAGGGCAGGTGTGTTCACATTAATGGTAAATACAGGTCACTTGAAATCATGAAGGAGAACCGTCCAGTCAGGCAAATCTGACCCGAGCAAAAAATCGAAATCGAAGAACGAGGCTTGTAACGTGAATGTAGCAATAGTTATCTGAGCCTTAGACATACGATGAACACCATAATTGATGGGACTGTGACATATTTCTTGTTATTCTGGTTCCGTTGGCTAAATCATTCCTCCAGATGTGAATCTGACTGAACATGCAATAATCACGCTGTAGAGGAGACAGAACCAAAAAGTCTCACGAACAAGCAAGAACTGAAGATGGCCGCAGAGCATCACCAGAGAGGATACACAACATCTTGCAACGTCAGCACCTCATAGACAACCAGCAGTTATTGCATGCAAAGGTTATGCACACCACACATGTTAAAAGATTATCCTAAATTTAGTTGAACTGTCTAATATTTTATGTCATAAAAATGGGGAGGGAGCAATTAAAAAAAAAAAAAGATTTTAGGTCTTAGGTTCATCCGCTACCGAAAAGAGCCTCAAACTAAAGCTGGCAGTCTGGATTTCAACCTCATTGTCATTGTATCCTTTGACATTCAAAGGGACAGAGTCCAGAACCACAATAAAAAAAATGAGTCACTCTCCAATGAATTATGGAGCTCACTGTACATATATTTCTAGATTTACTGAGTCATTCCACGTCAAATCATCCAGGGGGTGCCAGATCACCTCAAAATTCCATTAAAAAATTAATGAGTAAATATTCACGCAAAATGAAAAAATGCAAAATATTAGGCCGGTATCTCAAATAGTTCTCCAGCTATAGCCCTTTGAAATTTGAATAATATTTTAAGTTTTTTGGCGAACCCATTTTCAGCCAACTTTGGCAACTTATTGCTCCCAATTAATTGTTTATACAAGGCTGGAATTGAGTACAAGAACCATATTCACTCCCTAGAATCTGAAAATGACCCAGAAATATTCACCACAAAAAAGCAGCAGGCCTATACCCGTTTTGGTAATGAAAATTTTGGAGCAATTTAAAAATCCATAACAAAAAACGTAAGCTGAACATCATTCTCATTTTTTTGCCAGACACTGTTCACATTCATAAGACTGCACAGTCAAAATTACAGAGAGATGAATAACTGGTGACATGGTCATTTTTTGCCCCCAAAAGGGCATTTGGGACAAAACTGGAAAAATTTACAAAGAAATTATTTCATTAAAAAGCTTCTACAAATGATATTACTTGGGTTATTGTATTTTTACAGAGATATATATCATGAAATCATAAAAAATTAATTCTAGCCTTTTAGCTTACTTAGTTCCTGAGTTACAGGACATAAAATGGTCTCATTTTTTGGGGTTTTGTGTTTTCGGCTGATTTTGAGGCTTTACCATACAAAAGTAGATCAAGATACACAGAAGCTAAGGCCATTTTCAGATTCTAGGGGATGAATATGGTTAGGATACCCAATTCCAGCCTTGTATTAGCAATCAATTTGGAGCAATAAGTTGCAAAAGCTGGCTGAAAATAGTTTTGCCAAAAAACTTATTAATATTATTCAAATTTTGAAGAGCGATAACTTGAAAGCTAACTTGAGATACTGGCCCAATATTTGGCAATTTTTCATTTTGTGTGAATATTTACTAATACATTTTTTCAAAAAAGTTTTGAGGACGTGTCTCAAATTCTGGATGATTTGACATGGAATGACTCTGCTGTGTTCTTCAACTGCAGGGACACCAATTCTCTTTGGATCTGAAATTCACAGATCTGCTTTAAAATCCACACCTCCCTAAATTCTCAAAAGAGTAAAGATAAAAATTGAACCCACTTTAATTGGTATATTAAAAAATTAATAAAAAGGGAAAAAGCAGGATCAAGTTCTGTAGCTCTCCAGGACCTAGGTGGGGAAACACCCATTTCATGTGAGCCACTGTACTGCACTTCTTGGGAGTAAGTAGGTGCACTTTCATATGCAAGACACCAGAAAGGGGCATTTACGTCATCATGGCATCATGCAGACTGCAAATTCACAGTGGAGTGAAGGATTCAGCATCTTAACCTGCACTCTCGAGCAAGCACCGAACCAAAAGGAACCCAGTGGTTCCATACAGGAACCGTATGCAGTTCAAGCATGTTTAGTTCAGCCAATTCTGAGAGCTTTCACACTTTTCACACCTGCAACAGAGCTTTCAAAACAACAAAAACAAATGAAAAATTAGCTCCTCGATGGAGACAAACCAATGAACCCTTTCTCCTGAGAATATATGACATTTACAATTAATACTGCCAAGGAATGGAATAAGATTATACGAAACAGAACATAATCAAACCAAATCTCAGTACTCAACTATTTTTTATTTCATTTGGAAATAAATTCTGTAAATTAGAATAGAATAGTAAATTAGAATATTTTATGAATGTATGCAGCTTCAAATTATGTCATTTCAATAATTAGGCTAATTTACCAACTCTTGTGCAGACAATATATTTATTGCAACATTTTTATGCCGATTTCCCATGGCCGGGGCAAAAAAAGTAAACGTGCCGACCTAAAAGATAAAAAAATGCTTGCCACATCTTTTTCCACACTGATAGCGGCACGTGAGTGTGGCAATGCTGTCGGCAATCTCTGCTTCTGCTCAATTAGTGCCAAATGATGTAGATTACTGGAGAGGCTCACAGAGATAATGAATGACATGAGGCATCTGTTGATTCTGTGCCAGGGAATCACTGAATTTCTGTGGAGAAAACTGCATTAGATAAATCTGAGCCTGAGAGTTTTGGCATATAAAGTACAGAAATATTTACAATTCAGTGTTTTGTGTTATTCACAAAACACTGAAATTTAGAGGAATTATCAGTTTCAGTTGTTTACACTACAAGGGGTTATATTCCCCTGTTAGCGCTTAGAGCACTAAATGCAACTGTTGGTACTCAATGATGTAAGATTTCAAAATCAAAGCAGGGGAGCTCTTTTAAATAAGTTGCCACATGATAGGTTTTCAACAGCACAACAAAGCCATGCTGTTGCAGTAGCTGCAGTATGTGGTTCAACATTGTCCTGCTGAGTTTTTTCCAGTGTCTCTGAATCTTTTGATGATGTTATGCACCGTCGATGATGAGACCTCCAAAGCCTTTGCAATATGACGTTGAGGAAAATTGTTTCTAAAGTATTCCACAATTTTTTTTTACGCAAGCCTTCACAGGTTGGAGAGTCTCTGGCCATCTTTACTTCTGAGAGACTCAGCCTCTCTAAGACATCCCTTTTATAGCCAATCATGTTACTCACCTGATGCCAGTTAACTTAATTACTTGCTAAATGTTCTTTCAGCTGATTCTCTTATATATTAATTGCTTTTTCAGCCCTTTTTTGCCTGTGTCCAAATGTTTTTGAGACCTGTTGCAGCCATAAAATTTGAAATAAGCTAATTTTGTGGATAAAAATGTTAAATGTCTCAGTTTCAACTTTTGAAATGTTATCTGTTTTGTTGTGAATAAGATATTGGCTCATGTGATCTGAAAGTCATTGCATTTTGATTTTATTCACAATTTATACTTCATCCTAACTATTTCGGAATTGGGGTTGCATACATACACACACATATATATATATATATATATATATATATATATATAAAATGTATTTATTTCAATGCTCTAAGAGTGAAGTAGGCGTCAAATTTTCATTGTTTGAATTCAAGGTCTGCAGCTCGTCTTACCAATGTAGTCATTGGATTTCCCAATGTCATAATCCCAAACTGAGATGTCCAAGGTCTTCTTTGCCAGCTCGCTGTGTTTGATCTCATAGGAAAACTCCTGTAAAGCAGGACCAAGAAAACAGGTTTTTACAACCTTCGGAAATCCATTCAGATAAACCACACCGAAGCCTGTGAAGAACTCCTACCACTACTTATATTCACCACAGTTTTGGCAGGGAAATTTGCTGTGTGAAGATGTACCATAAGAATGTCCTTAGTTTCCGACAAGGCAAAGCACCACAGAATTAGCTTGCATGCTATCATTGGCTGCTGATCACTTTTTGATGCCATCGTAATGTTTCTGAGATAAATAATGTCAATAGTGCATCTGATGGTGGTGTATTCTCGTCTATTCGCTAAATGCCGCTGGTTACAAATTTCAAAATTTTAGCATTGTCCTAAAATATCTGAGGTGCGCATTTCGAAAGTCTGAAAAACTTGTCATATTTTGTCTCAAAGCTGTTAAGTACTTTAAAAATAAAAATGAGTGACATTGCATGAGCGCCTGCTAGGCAAGGCGCAACAAAGCCTTCTGGGGAGGTTTTGAAGACTTCAGGCACACCCAAATACCCATATGTTTACTATGCAAAGGGAAAAACCTGTGCATGAAAATGGTGGCATGTCCAAATCCTCTGCATCCCTGTATCCCTAAAACTGTATACAAACGATACCTGGATGGCCGACTGCATTCTGTAGAATTCGGCTGTATGCGACCCGTGAGCACTAGGCTATTCTCAAAGTCAACAGAAACCGAGATCACAAGCCAGTTTAAAGAAGACATCGGAAGTGACTGCTCTCAATAAATGGAAGAAGTTAACGATACATAAAACAAATGAAAAGTTGTCCTTAGAACGACGCCTTGCCGAAATTGAGATTTAAAAAGGTGAAAAGATATCTCATATTGTTTAAACAAGAGAGTCAAAAAAATTCATTTTGACAAAAATCGAAAAAATCTTGTCACATTGTGAAGTCATTTTCACCTATTTGCGTCAGAGTGATGTCATCGCAACCCCCGCTAGAACCGCATTGTGTTGGCGAAACGAATGGCTCAGTTTCAAGTCTCTAGCTTCATATGAAACAAAGTTTTGGATCAAAATGTGTTTTTAGCCTTTTGTGTGACCTAGACCATTGACACAGAAAAAAGTATAGGTCGGTGTCAAGTAACCTATGCTAGCATGTCACCAAGTTTTGTAAAGATTGGTGTAGGATAAATGGCGAAAGGGTGCGTGACTAACAAACTGACAAGCGGACTTCTAATGCAACCGACTGATATACTTTGGCGAGTAATGATTGATATATAAAATTGACAAGAATGCTGTGCTAGCCTGTATTGTTGAAGGTGATTGATTCTTGCCACTAAATTTTTGTCAGGGGACAGTTACGCTACTTTATGGATAAAACAGGTCAGGAAATGGTACGTCGGCCGTATTGCGCCAACAGTGCTGATGCAAGCATATTGAACCAGCTACGTCAATGGTTGAGTAGTCGAGTACAGTGGCGTGCACGAATAGACGCTAGGTGGTGCTACGGCACTTGCCCCTTTGCCCTTTATCAATGAAAGTGCCCTTTTGAAATTTCGTTTTTTTTAATGATTATATTTATTATTATTATTATTATCATTATTAATTATTATTAACACTTTAGTGGGGCCAATGTTGAAATGATCTTTTAGAAAAGCTGTGTGATTAAAAACTACTGAAAAAAATGCCCCGAAATGGGCCACCTCCTCACGAGCTTCCGATCTCTCTTCCTTTGTCACGTGAACACGCACGCAGTGCATATCAGCTGAGCGACTGGAAGCTGCGCAGTCTTGTGCCCCGCCAGCCAGGTAACACACAGATCAAGTGAAATCGAACAGCCAAACCTGTAATCATTTTGTTGTGCAGTAGCATGTCTCATACACAGTGACGGTCCGTCAGCAGAAACACAGGGCCAGCAATAAGCTCACCTTTCACTTCTTAGTGACAGACACCTCTCGCAGTTTACCTCCCCGATTAGCAACCGTTGCTCAGACTGATAGGAGGAACCGACGAGAATCTAACTTGTTTTTGAAAGCCGTGTTATACATTGCACTACGAAATTATACGGCGTTTAACTTACTTCCGCACACCAATGGCTACGGAAAAAATATCAATAGCCTACGTCTTTATAATTTCTGAATTTGCGTAAATTATTTCACGACGTTCATTGAGCTATTAGCCATGAGAATCCGTTCTATATACTCTGAATGTGACAGGTGACAGCTAAAGTGCGTAGTAGCACAGCTGAGTGAAGACGAAAGTAATTGCCGTGAAGTCCGCGAAAGTTTCGGATTTTTTGCAGATTGTCATCCTTGCGGATTCACATCAATTAGGCTATATCAACATAGCCAACAGGCAATCGCTTTGTAATTAGCATTTCTTAATCATTACGTGTCACGCATTGGTGGTGGCAATTCTATTAATTAACTGTTTGATTGTTAATCAATCAAACCTGAGCGCAAACAGTTTAAGAGCAATTATCCGGGAAAGGGTGATGTTACTGAAGGCCTCCCTGGCATCTGATGGTACGCCACTGCTCATACAGCACCAAACAGCTGAGCATTTTTTAGCCGACTGGTCACCTGATTAGCTAGTTTAATGCTATAGCCCAAACAATGATAGATAACGTGAGGACGACCACCACAAACAATGTCGGTCGACTTTGCAAATCTATCTGTTAAGCTGAACGTTTTTCTTTTGTGTAGGTTTTGTTAGGCAACATAAATGAACACATAAAGAAGAATCAGGCAGTTCCCCATTGCCTGAGAGAAAAATATCCCCATAAAGGCTACCCATGTGCCTTCTTTTGATGAATGACAGTAGTCATGAATTGCATTGAACATGTACGTGTAATGTTTATTTTATTTTTTTAATCTCACACTATAATAACATGTTCCACGTGTGCAAAAAAGTGCCCTCCCCCTCCCCCCTGAGCACTTGCCCCCCATAATGTCTGTGCAGGCCACTGGTCGAGTATCAGACTAATTCAGTCAGTACATAAAGATATAGTGTAGTATGGGTGTATGGACACAACTTCAATCTTTTACATCTTGCCTCCACACAGTCTTTTAAAGCATCTGGTGGTACGCGGCGAAAGTGACTCACTGCACAATACTTTTTTGAACCTGAAGCACAATTTATAAGTTGATTTATCTAGTCAAGTCAAGTCAATTTATTTATATAGCACATATAAAAAAAAACAACAGGAGTTGAACCAAAGTGCTTTACAAAGAGGCAGGGAGAGTAAACACATTAGGATGAAACATAGCTTGGCTTAGCTTAGCTTAACATAGCTCAGAGCTGAGGCATCACAGAGGTCTAATACAAGAAATAAAACATACAAGACCAAATAACAATAAAAGCAGGTACAAAATTTAGAAAAGGCAAGTCATAAAAGGACAAGCACTAAAAACCAAACAAGACATGAATAAATAATGAATAAATAAAATAATCAAGGAGGGGGCCTCAGACTCAGTTAAAAACACAGGAGAAAAGATGGGTCTTAAGACAAGATTTGAAACTAGAAATGGTGGGACATGACTTGATATGAGGGGGGAGAGAACTACAGAGTTTGGGAGCAACTACTGAGAAAGCCCGGTCCCCTCTGGTCTTGAGGCGGGTGCGAGGGACTGCAAGAAGGTTCTGCGAGGATGAGTGAAGAGATGTAGGAGCAGAATGTGGAGATAAAAGCTCAGTGATGTAAGACGGAGCAAATCCATTAAGAACTTTAAAAACAAACAGTGAGATTTTAAAATCAATTCTGTACTGTACAGGGAGCCAATGCAGTCGGGCTAAAACTGGAGTCATGTGATCTTTTTTCCTGGTGCCTCTTAAGAATCTCACAGCTGCATTTTGAACTAGTTGTAGTCTGGCTATGTTGGGCTGACTAATACCAGCGTAAAGTGAATTACAGTAGTCCAGTTGGGAGGAGATAAAAGCCTGGATCAGTGTTTCCAGATTATTCTGAGAGATAAGTTTGGCTATTGAGCACAGCTGATAAAACCTGTCTTTGACCGCATTACTGATTTGTTTTTTAACATTCAGAGAGCTATCCAATATGACACCAAGGTTTCTGACCACACTGTGTAGATTAGCAGACAGGGGACCAAGAGCATTACTTAGGTTAGCAACAAAACTTGGAGAGATAAATAAAATAACTTTGATCTTGCTATCATTGAGCTGGAGGAATTGCTTGATATCCAGGATTTAATTTTGTCTCGGCATCTGAGTAGCTTAGTCAGGGCGCAGGAGCTGCTCGGTGTGACAGGGAGATACAGATGAGGAATATAGAGTACATGCGAACTAAAAGCCATGAATGAGAAAAAAACAAGATAAAAAGAAACACCAGAGCAGGACTTACTTCATTGAACTCTGGGTTCAAAGTTCTCTTCTTGATCTGAGTCTTATTCTTGGCTTTCTTTCCCATGTCAGGTTTCAGGCAGCTGCAGCGCAGAGACAGTCGAGAAAAAATATTCAGCCTCTCCTCACCGTTTTATTTCAGCGAATTTTCACATCTCTATTTTTAGATGCATCATTTCTTCTTGCAGTTTGGAATGCAGTTCCCCGAGATAGAAATTCCCAAGGTGCCATGAGAGTGATTGGGAGTGGGATCTGCAGATTTCCTGGACTATCATTTTTTTAAATCATCAAGAATTTGGTTCATTTTTTGCCAATTTTATTTCTAAATTATAAACGTCGTCATATAGGCACATAAAAATGACAAGAAAGAGAAACTCCACAACAGTTAAAGTACGGGCTAAAGCCCAAGCATATTACACCAATCTGTCCTCCAATGTAAAATGATTTTCGCCAACTAGAGATGTAGAACTTAACATTCCATAAAAAATTCCAGGATATTGCATGTCTAATACAACCAAATAAGGAATACACAGGCTCGACACTGTCAGGCTCTTCAATGTGAAAAGACACTTTCGAGAAAAATCTCATCTTCACTTTGCTCCCACAGTAGAAGTACTGCAAAAAAAAAAAAAAAAAAAAAAACATACTGAATTTTTGGAACTTGAGGACCAACTCAACTCATTTTTTCCCCTCTTCCTAACTTTTCTCGAATCCTTTCCTAACTCCAAGACACATCCATGGGGAAGCCGAGGAAAGGAAGCAAGAAAAGGACTTGAAGATTCCTGGCTCCTCGGCCTTTGGAAGGACCGCTGAGCAGACTGAAGCGTCCTTAAGGACAGCAGAGCTCGGCTGCTGCGTGCTGCAGGCCCCAGCTTACAGCTCAGTGAACTTTAACCCCCTTAACTCTGATTTTTCACTTAAGCTTTCCCCTAAGTAGGTTCAAAGTCAGAACACATTTTTTTTTATCATTTTGTAGGACAATTCCACTTACATATTCTGTGTCTGCTGCCTGCAGCACCTCACTAAGGCTACGTCACACTTATATTAAGAGAAATATTCAAACCCAAGATGCCTTGTTCTTACGTGAACAGCTTAAATCAAATGGACCTCACTAAGGCTATGTCACACTTCTGTTGAGAGAAATATTCAAACCCAAGATGCCATGCTTTTACGGAAACAGCTTACATAAAACAGAAAATATCTCAATCTTGAGGACCATTTTATACACATTTTCCCATGATTCAGCCAGACACATTTGAGATCACTGGAGCAATTGTGATATCTAATGGAATGCAAAACAGGACTGAAGTTCTACAGGTCTGAATACAGCAGCTGCATTTGACAAACCCAAATATGGGTCTGTTGGTTTTACGGGGTTAACCCCCCCCCCTCCATCTCTGCAGGCACCTACATTTTTACGAAGGGGTCAGAGTAGCCGTTGGCGTCCATGGCGGCCAGGTGTACACAGCGGACCACGCCAACGATAAGCCGGCCCTGTTGCGTGCTGTACATGAGCGAGATTAGGATCCGCCCCCTCTCCTCCACGTCCCCGCCCTCCTTCACCTGCAGGCACATGCCATGCGCCTGTCAGTCAGAGCGCTACACTCGATCAGCACACCTGAGACACGAGCCTAAAGCCCATCATGCTCCGCTCCATCCAACACATTCTCATCCCGACTCGTCAGACAGTGATGCTACCTGACGAAGCGTCGAAAAACAACAAAAATAGTGGCTTTTAGCGTCTTTACTTGACAATCAGGGTTAGGGCTTGGGTCAGGGTTACGGTTCGTTTTAACACTAGTGTTCCAACTGATCTTTTTAACCCAATCAGACCAGAGCGTTTCATGGGGTGGATAGCCTCAGCTGGGACAGCCAAAGTGCATGCTGGGTATGGACTGTTACCTCCTCCTCGTAAAGGGCCATTCCTCGTGCTGAACCGCCCGTCGCAGTCCTCTTCATCTGAGGAAGGGGAGGGAGAGAAGTCTAGTTTCAGCCGAGCCCAAAAGCTGGAGCATTGCGTCATCAGAACAAGTCAGGCATGTCAAACTAACAGCAAACCCGCAGTATCTCAGAAATGCAGAGCAAGAATACAATAAGGAGAATGATAATCTTCGACATTACTGGAGATAGTAATAATAAAACCCAGCCAATGACAATTATGACATCACAGACCTTACACAATGACAGAAAAAGAACACATTCTCGAAATCGCCTCCTGATAATCTTCATATACATTTCTTTGGCGAATATTTTTCACCATTATGAATTAACCGAAATTAGTGGGAAACATGTTGGATGCTTCGTGAAAAATGAGACTAAATAACAGCCACTGTATAACAAAGGCCAGTACAAACCCACAAACACAACAACAGCATATACGCTTATAAACAACAGCTGAAATGGTGGAAGCATCCAGGCACATTTGCAGGTAACAAAGTATAAGCACAAAAAAAAAGAAAACAGATTTAAAGCCAGTGTTGGAAATACTTGCAATTGAAATGCTGCCCATCCCAAATTCAACCTCAAACATTTCTGAGTGCTTGAATGTGATTGGCCAACCTCGGCCCAGAGACAAAGTGGAATTGGCTAGATTGGGTCTGAGGGACATGTCGTAACATTGGGCAGTTTGGAGATTGGCTAAGTGGTTACCATGACACTCACCGGGACCACCCTCTCCAGGCAGACGTTAAAGTTCTTCTTCTGGTTCATCTTCAGCTTCTTCAGGGCGACCCGCGTCTCCCCGATAAACTCGTTGTGCCCAAACTTGTCCTCGTCACACACCGAGAGCCTGCCGAAGAGAACGTCCCTCAAATCCACACCTCAGGCTATTTGATCATGTTCTATTCTAAACAACGCCTCCCAGTATGTGCAGCTAGTGCACGACCATAGGGACAGATTTGAGCTATGCTACTTCACTATGCTTGAATCCTGTTTTGCATTCCAACCTGGGGCCTCCACTGGATAAGTCCCCTGCCCTCTCCGTTCTCAGATACTGTGGTAATGGGGTAACGCTTTACAATAAGGGTACAATTATTAACATTAATTATCATTAGTTCATTAACTATCAGTTAATTAGCAGGTATCTAATGTGTTAGATTGCTGAATAAGCATTATGCAACCATAAATGACCATTCATTAATTTTCTGTGGTTCCCTTCTAGTGAAGTTGAAAACATTACATAATTATCCCTTATGCAGGACTTCAAACTTTTAAACCATAATGTATAAATTAATACCTTAATTGATTTGAACATCAGTTGTAAATAATTACCAGATGCATTACTAAAATGTTAATTAGCTGTCAGTAAATTCTTATTACTGAATTAACTAATGTTAATTATTGAACCCTTATTGTAAAGTGTTACCGATAATTGCTTAAAAGCTGCACACCGGCAGTGGAAAATAAGTCCTCTCCAGTATTTTCCATCGATTACTACAGACAGCTAATTTGTGCAATTCTTCAGCCAAGGAGCTGAACTAATTAGTGTAATCAAGTTTATTGGTGGAAAAAACGTATCAAGGGACTTTTACGTCCAGACTCCTGGACTATCCATCTGAGCAACACTCCTTTGTGAAATACCAATGGCAACTGTTCAAAAGTTGAAGTCCTCGTCAGCAAAATTTCAGAGTCTACCTTCTTACAAGACCACCCTTCTAGCCCTGCCTGGTTCTGCCCCGAAATACAATGTGCACTCGCCCCAGACCTTGCATCCAGGCCTAGCCAAGCCTCTGGTCTTGCTCCAAATCCCACCCTCAAATGTGATCCTATCTTACAAAGCTGTCATATACGTTCAGAAATAACATATTTATGAGGTGTATGCATATGAACGGCTCTACACTGTCATAATTATAAGTGGGGAAACTTAAATTTTTTATAGATACCTGGGCTCCCCAAGTTTGGGATTTTTTAAAGGGAGTGAAGTCCAAGCTCTACAGCCTAAAGCATTAGTCAATAGTTCACAGTAATACCAGCACGAAAACATTCAAGTCACGTAATTAAGACCACCAGCTAATATCCAGAGTAACCGCCGTGTGCAGGACGGACAGCTGCTAGACGGGCTGGGAGAGTCTCAGTAAGGTGCTGGAAGGTTGTTCCAGGTAACTGGTGCCATGCTGACTGCAGTGCATCCGACAGCTGCCGGAGGGTGCGTGGTGGAGGACCCATTGAGCAAACATGATTGAGGTGGTCCCACAGATGATCGATTGGGTTCAAGTCTGGGGAATTAGGGGGCCGGGGAAGTACTTAGAAACCTTGGTCGTGCTCTTCCAACCACTGTCGGACATTCTAGCCGAGTGACACTTCATATTGTCTTGCTGCAAGAGCCCATCTGCCCCAGGGAATACAATCAGCATGTGTGGGTGTACGTGATAGAGGACAGAAATAAGTGATATGTTTGCAGAGTACCTACAGCACACCTCATATACCCACCAAGCCAGCTCACAACACGTGTCTAATTTTCATTGGCTACACACTGCTGACATTAAAAATAGGCGGTGCTCATAATAATCTGACTTGACCCTGTACATAGTCATTTCGAGGCAGTGATACGTTCAGTATTTAGCAAACGATTTTAGTATTTAAAATGTATTTCAAGTAGTCAAACAAGTTTGTTTAGATGGAGTACTTAGTTCTTACGAGCCAGAAAAAAATCATGCATCCGTTGGGCGGCCATTTTTAAAAATTTATTTCTGGCCAAGAGCACCGCAATGCCTGACACGTCATAACTGTGATCCCTGAACTCAGTGGGAGCACAGAAAGGCAGGATTAGCCCCTTCTCTCCGCCTCCTGGCCTGACCCAGCCATGTCGTCCAGTCCCTGGAGCCCTTCCCTCTGGCCCCGCCCCTGGGCACACGTGATTGGTGCTCACCGAAGCGTTTTGCGCTGCATGTCGTCCTCGGTCAGCCCGTGGTAAACCAGCGTCTCGTTCCAAGCAGGGTTTCGCGTGTTGCGCAGCGTCTTAGTACGCAGCTTGTTAGACTGAGTGGGGGGGGTTAAACGAGACAGAGATGCATTAATCAAGACCCTCCCCTTCAGTACACGGACCCCATCCAATCGCTACAGGCCCCGCCCTCCCGGGCACTGAACTCCCACCCCTCCGCGGCACAAAATCACTCCAACCCCCTTAAGCAAACGGTAACTTTTAAACCACTTTAAACTGTGCTACTGTCCTTCTCAGATCTTGGGGGGGGGGGGTGCGTGAACACCCATTTGCTCAGTACTTACGGCTTATTCTTACCACGGGACCCACCTAGACAGTACAAGTCACCCTTAAGGGCACAGGAGTAGCTCCTCAGGGTTGAAGAAGTGTGGGGAAAAGAATTACTGGTAACAGTCTACAATAAGGGTAAATTAGCTAATGCAGTAATAAGCATTAACTACCAATTAATGAACAGTTAACTAATGCATCACAGAGCTCAAGAAGCATTAGGTACCCTTAACATATCATTTGAAGACCACAAAGGAAAAACGATCAGAGTCCAAATTCATATTTTATATATTCTATATAATTATAATAATATATAATAATATTATATTTTATTATCATATTTTACATATTTTGTTTTTTTGCATATTTGTTCAGTGCTTTGTTTCTAAGATTATTTTGAATTCATAATTCATCATTTCTCCACACGTGAAAATGTGACTGATCATTTTTCCATCGTGGTCCTCATTTGTTAATGCTCTTTGACATCCTTACTATGAAGTTGAAAACGCCCCTTGAATATCCCTTAAATAACACCACAAACTACCAAACTATTCAATTATGCATGAATGAATACCTTAATTAAAATGACCGACATTAGTAAATGATTCGTAGACCCATTAGTTTACTGTTAATTAACTGATAGGTTATGCTTCTTACTGCATTAGGTAATGTTAATTCATGTACCCTTATTGTAAAGTGTTTCCGAATCACACAGTTTTTTTAAAAAGTGAGGATTTAGGGAGTGGAAGAGGTAAAAGGGGATAAGTCCCTTCATGCACCCTGGCTGCTATACACTCCTGTCACAGCCACAATATTACCTGAGCTGAAATATTTTTTGGGTTTACACCTTCCACACTTCACTCTTCTACATTACTGTCCCATGTATCTGTTTGGCCCTCTATATGTACAGAGCTCAATATTCTTCACCCCTCTATCCTTTCAAAATAACCTTGGGCTCTGGAAAAGTGCTATTCCGATAAATAGCATTATCATCGCCCCTGAGTTTTTCCGGTATGGCTTGAGAGCTGACATTCATTTTCATCTCAGACAGCAGCAGGAAGGACCATTTACCAGGCGGTTCTTCAAACTTTTCCCCCATTGGTGGCAGAGGATAAAAACACGCACTGCTGTTCCAGCCGAAAAACTCATTGAAATGCACATCCTGTTGTTCCAGTTTGTGCCGATTTCACAGCCAAAACCCCGGAGATGCACCATAAGGCTTTTATTCGTTAGCTCCTCGGCTACGTGCCTCACCAACATCCTGTTCCCTGCTCTCTTGTGGATTTTATAATGCCCTCTCTATGACAGAGTTTGAAAACTTGTAGCTGAAAATATGTCCCCAAGTTCCAAGGTACAGCCATTCAAGTAACAAAAAAGAACATATACCGCATATTAGCCCCTATCAAGAAATTTTATGCATTTTATAAATGCAAATATTAGATTAGATCAGTATTTAATAAACAGATGTGTTTGCCCAAGGCAACAGATATTGATTGAAGACAAGTCCCAGGATTAAATGCACACTATAGGAGATGTTTACCATGAAAATACAAAACTCGAACAATGCTTTCAGTGGACAGCAGCAATGTATATCCACTAAACCAAAGCATTCTCCCACAGGCAAAATTCATGGGTAAGCCTCATGGTGGCGCTACAGAGAAGGATATACACTCCACAAAATGAATAGTGGAACTATTCTGGGCTCCAAGAAAGTCCATAGCAAATTTTACCCAATTCCCATGAGAAGTGGTTGACACATTGCATTTTTGTATAAGTGAAGCTTGGCCCGAGGGTGGCGCTAAAGGAATATGGTCATAGTGTCACCGGAGCCATAGATTGGTGTTAAATGCACCAAGACATTCACAGAAAAGTTGTTTTGATTCCCTTCAAAACATTTAGACTCATTGCATTTGGGGATGTAGTTTCACGTAATTTTGCCGCTACAGTAAAAGTAACACAGCCATAAAAATCAATAGGGTTCCTCCTCTTTGCGCCAGGCATGTTGACAGCAGGATTCCCATTAAAACTGTTTCAGTTATTGCATTTTACAAAGAAAAAAAAAGAAAGAAAGTTTGGCCCGATGGCAGTGCTACAGTGAAGGTCCTGGGGCCACAAACATCAGGTCAATACACCAGGAGTGATCACAGAAGGCTGAAAATGATTCCCGTCAAACCTGAGTGTTTCTGCACTTGGAAATGTTAAATTTGTCTCAATGGTGGTGCCACAGGAAACATTACAGAGCCGCCACAATCAATAACCCCCCCCCCCCTTTATGAACAGAAATTGTTAAAAGCACATTTAACATGATTTAAATCTGTTTGAGTTATAGTAATTCATAAAAGTTAAATTTTCGGCCTGGTGTTGGCGCTACAGCGATGATCAGAGGATGACCAATCCCAACAAGCATGATATACTCAGATCCTCCGCCACAGCATTGGCTGGTAACTGGCCAGGAAACAAAATCTGGTGAGGGCTCGGTCAGACGGAGAGAAGGATGGATTAAAGTATAAGAGGGAATATCCTCACAATAAGATGTATCCATAATATGAAATTTAGTGCAGAAATATTGAACGATTTTGGAGTTCTAGCGGGGGGAAAAAATGGGACGGCAGATAGCTGGCCTGGAAACAAAACGCGGTGGAGGGACAGACATACGGACAAAAGGAGAGACAGAAGTATAAAAGGGCACAAAAAAGTATAAAAGAAGTATGAAAGGGCATCTCCACAAAAAGATGTATCCATAAATGAAATTTCACAGAGTAATATTGAATGATTTAGGAGTTATGACACAGAAAAGAGGCGTGACAGACGGACAGACAAAGAGATGAAGAGACAGACAAATGCACAGAGGGACAAGCCTCATTCTGATATCCCCGCCCATTTTGTGGGATGATTACAGCCCTCCCATATGCATCAGAAACGATCACAATTTGGCCAAATGGTAGTGCAGCAAGAAAGGTCACACAATAGGGTTATTCCTCTGTGCCCCAGGAATGAATGCAAGAAGTTTCATGCAATTCCTATAAAAACTATCAAGTTATAGCAATTTTTTTGAATTATAAGTGTGGTCTGATGGTGGCGCTACAGCATGTGTCATAGGATGACCAACATCAGTAACAGCCTTTGTCTATGCGCCAGAAACAAACACAAGCAAACACATGACTCCAAGCATAACTATCGGAGTTATTGCATTTTGAAATGGAAAATTTGACCTAGTGGTGGCGCTATAGGAAAGGTCATAGGGTCACAAAAAACAATAGGGTTCATCTTCAATGGAACCAGAATAAACTCTATTAGTTTCACGCGCTTCCCGTAAAAACTGATGGAGTTATGACACTAACGCAAAGGATCTGTGGCAACGGCAGCGATGCTAGCTAATACTAGTCCATAATATTTGCGAATATTTCATTAAGGAGATAAAATAACAATGCTGAGGCTCATTTATGATGCTCCAACACCCTCGGCCTCCGCTTAGCTTTGCCAAATTCAGGCTCCTAATTAATGCATAACCTATATTAGTTATACTACAGTGGGGGAAATAAGTATTTGACCCCTCGCTGATTTTGCAGGTTTGCCCACTTACAAAGAATGCAACGATCTATAATTTTAATCGTATATACATTCTAACAGTGAGAGACAGAATCACAAAGAAAATTCCAGAAAATCACATCATATGAATTTATAAAAATTGATAACCATCTGATGAGGAAAAATAAGTATTTGACCCCCTACGAAACAGAAAGTATTCTGGGTCCCACAAGCCAGTTAGTCTTTCTTTAAGACACACCCACAATCCCAACTAATTATTTACATCAAATACACCTGCCTCACCTCATTACCTGTATAAAAGACACCTGTCCACTCCCAAACAACCAGATTCCAACATCTCCACCATGGGCAAGATCAAAGAGCTGTCTAAGGACATCAGGGACAAGATTGTTGACCTACACAAGGCTGGGATGGGCTACAAGAGAATCGGAAAGCAACTTTGAGAGAAAAGATCAACTGTCGGTGCAGTTATCTGGAAATGGAAGAAGTACCACACTGCCGCCAACCTCCCTTGGTCTGGGCCTCCATGCAAGGTCTCGCTTCGTGAGATGTCCCTGATCATGCGAACGGTGAGGAATCACAAGGGGGGAACAGGTTAATGAACTGAAGGCAGGTGGGACCACAGTTACAAAAGAAACAGTTGGTGACACACTACGCGGTCATGCATTGAAATCCAGCAGCGCACGCAAGGTCCCCCTGCTCAAAAAGGCACATGTACAGGCCCGCCTGAAGTTCGCCATTGACCACCTGGATGACTCAGAAGAGGCCTGGAAGAAGGTGATGTGGTCAGATGAGACCAAAATAGAACTTTTTGGGCTCAACTCAACTCGCCGTGTTTGGAGGGCAAAGAACACAGAGTACAACGCAAAAAACACCACCTCCACCGTCAAGCACAGTAGTGCTTTTCAGCCCAGGGGACGGCACAACTCCATTGCATTGAGGGGAGGATGGACGGGGCCATATACCGTGGAATTCTGGACCAACAGCTCCTTCCCTCAGTGAGAGAGCTGAACATGGGTCGAGGATGGGTGTTTCAGCACGACAACTACCCTAAGCACACCGCCAAAGCAACAAAAGAGTGGCTGAAGAAGAAGTACATCAAGGGTCTGAAGTGGCCTAGCCAGTCTCCAGACCTGAATCAAATTGAAAATCTTTGGAGGGAGCTTAAAATTCGGGTTGCAAGGTGACAGCCTCGGGACCTGAATGATTTGGAGGCTGTCTGCAGGGAGGAGTGGGCCAACATCCCCGCCAAAATGTGCACAAACCTTCTCAACAACTATAAAAATTGTTTGACTTCTGTGCTGGCCAATAATGGCTTTTCTACAAAATATGAACATGCTGTTTGTCCAGGGGGTCAAATACTTATTTCTGACCAAAAATATGCAAATAAATTCCTAAAATGCATACAATGTCTTATTCCACTTTTTTGGTGATATTCTGTCATTCACTGTTAAAATAAACCTATCATTAAAATTATAGACTGTTGCACTCTTTGTTCGAGGGCAAACCTGCAAAATCAGCAAGGGGTCAAATACTTATTTCCCCCCACTGTATATGTGTTCGGTATATTTCTATGCGTGGGGCTCTAATCTGTGCAGGGAGGGGTGGGGGCAGGGTTAAAGCAGATTGGATGTAAGAGGGAGAAAATGGCCCAACAAGCGCTCCCCCCCTTCCAGTTTCAAAAAATGTCATTCTCTCCCCCACCATTCTTCAAAGCTAAACAGTAGGAGAGTTTATGAATGGATATGGGTAACGGATTAATGAGTTGTGTAAATTCCGCTGTAGACCCCCAGCAATTTTCAACATCACGGCTATGTCCTTGGGTGGGTGTGGCAGCAAAAGCCAAGAAGTAAAAACATTCTGCTAGTGAGGAAAACTAAATGCCGACGAACTCCAGAGACAGCCCTGGAATTGCTTTTCCTTGCTGCGACAGCTATCGAAAAACAGAGACATAAAAATAAAAGGGGTAAAATGAATTGGCAGCGTAGCAGCGGTTAGTGGGATCGGTTTAGGATGATGCCATTGACTGTAAACACAGAATCTCTTGAAAAGCCTGCACAGTGTGTCTTTGACATAAGCTATAGAACAAGCACTGCACAAAAACATTTGTCACGCTGCAGTATAGCATATTGGTGAGGCATTAAAGCACGAAAAGCAAGCCAACATATGTCAACATAAACCCATAACATCCCTGCTTCAAAATCCAGATTAAACCAGCTAAGCTGCATTTGTGCCTCCATCTTGTCTACCAGTTACTACATCAGCTGACAGTTTCCGGCATCTTCTTCAGAGACTTGGCCAGTGATGTGGAACCGAAGGATGAAGCCAATAATATTTTATCCTATTCATTTTGGCAGTCAAATTGTCAGGAAATTGTTGGGCAACAGTTGCAAATAAAAAGACTGCTGATGTCTGTAGCCACCTGGGTCCCAGGAAAGAGGCCCAAGAATGGACACTTGCAAATTCATGCCAGAACAAAGTGGGCTGTTCTGTGCGTAACAGAGTGACTGTTGATTGGATACAAAAACAAAGGGAAAACCAATGAATGAGCTACGAGGGTTTTAGAGGGAAATTCAAAGAGTGGAAGGGTGTAGTTGGGTGAGCCAGGTACGCATCATTATGAAACTCACTGATATTCTCGCAAAGACACGCCCTCCAGAGCGTTCAAGTGCTAGGATTGGCCAGCTGTTCAAGCAAGTAGGATTCCAATCCTAGAGCTGAATGGCTGGCTAATCCTGGCACTTGGATGACTGGCCAATCCTAGCGCTTAAATGCTCCATGGGGGTGTGTCTTTGCAAGAACATAGGAGGGTTCCATAATAATGCGTCAGGTACAGAAACAGAGGGAGGGGGGAGGGGAGGTGAGAAATTCTCTCTTTCCCCACACCATCAACTTATTCCGGCACCTTCTCTCGCTTAGACCAGCCTTAAACTGGTCAGAAATGTCAAAAATGCAACTCTGCTCATCTAAGAATCTGAGTTGGTCTCCACAGGGTTGTTCACCAGGGATGAATTATAGGCTAACAAAATCAATATCAATGCAAAATTGAATAAATAAAGATAAACTTAATAAATTACAAAGCAATATAACATAATGATGTTTCTCTATTAACGGCTTCATTCCTAATCTACACTCCGCAGTCTCTTTTAGAAGGCATAAAGGATTAACTTTGATTTAGTTTCCCCATCTCCCAGCGCCTTTAGATGCTGAAGCAATAAAAATGGAAATGTACTCGTGTCGTTATGATTTCTGAGCCCCAGCTTAGCTGCTGCCATTTAGGGAAAAAAAAAAAAATCCTCCTTGCAGTGAAATGAGTGTTCGGGTCTAATGGCCTCCTATATTTAAAGTCTATTTCTGGCATCCTCCACAAGCATTATCAACTAATGCTAATACGCAGACGCTAATGTTTTTTATGAGCTAGAGAAATCCATCACCATTTTTTTCATTTGGGCTCCGTGCAGTGGGCGTGCTTATCCAGAATGACCGGCGAAGCTTACAAAGCAGATATAATATTTCGTACTCAAAGGAGCGAATTATTGTTTGTTTATGAAAATACCATCAGCCAGAGTTACAGAGATGGAGCATTTGTAGAACTGTAAAGCTGTTCTGCGCTGCACGCGGATGTCAGGCACTTTTCAACTGTCTTTTGCCCTTTGCACCCGTTTCCTACTTCCTACATCCTCCAATTGGGACCACAAGAAAATGAAGATGAGGGGGATGATAACATATGACTTAGGCAAATGGAATGCCTTCCAGTGCTGGTCTGAGTCCAGTTTCAGATAAAGCTGAGGCATGGAAGGTTTGAGGAAGGGAGGAGACGACAGCCCAATCATTCATACGCGACACATTTAGAAAAATGCTCATACGCTTCTTTGCTCAAGAAATCTTCAGGAGCCTGCTAGGGTCCTATTTGCTTAAAGTAACATGTAATGTCCTTAAAAGACAGCATTTTATCAGGACAGTTGAGGACCATTGAGACAGGGGAGGTTGATGCATGTAGCTGGAATGAGCCAATCAAATTTCCAGCATTGCCCCCTTCCCTGAGCCCAATGTCTATAGCAGCCATGCTTTCTTTTATTTTTAATTCAGCATCTCCAATCCCACCTGCAGTTATAATGGCTAATCTGTAAACTGCGTAAAAGCACGCTTATACACAATTCATGTCGCAATCTTTGGTAGATTACGAACAGTTAGCAATTCTCCAAAACGCGCACTTCTCTGCCACCACTTCTATTGGAGTCGCAGTCTCAAACTTTGCAGGCATAGAGAGAGGGCAGAGGCAAGCCAAACATGTGCTTGCAACTGACAAGCGCCTAGATGACCAGTAGAAGACGCTTGAAAAACAAACAATGCTAACCCAAATCAACTGTATCCCTCCCATATCCCTGAGCAGTGCAAAGCAAATTAATCAAAACTCATGCAAGACTGCTGGTGCCAGTTGACACTGGCATGGCCGGATTCAATCCAATGCCATGGTGGGCACTCTCACATTGCAAGCTGCGCCAACTCAGCAGCCAGACGCCATTTTTAAACCTGCTGCATGACAGTGCCCTCAAGAAGTTAACCAGGCCTCACCTTGCTGGCTCCTGGCAGCAGATGCAGTTTGACGTAAGGGTCAGCCAGTCCGTTAGAGTCCATAGGCTTGAGACCCTGCAGGAAAGAAAATGGAGACAACAGAGGGTCTCGTATATCATTAAAATCAGCGTCCACAACGCCAGGCTACCCTTCCTGTCACTCCGTAACAGTCCTCGCTCTTTTGTAAGCAAAGCAAAACATCGGCAATACAATACAGGAGCCCACAAAATACATCAGCACAGCGCTTCCCAAATCTCTCCATGGCACACCAGCCACATCCACGCATTTGTTGTACCGGAATTCCAAATAAAATGCCAAATGCCACAAATTAAGCCCATGATTAACCACATTGAGTTTGCTCATGATGGAGCACAACAACTACCGAGATCTTGTTGGCGCATTGAGGAGAGGGTTGGGAAATGCTGCGCTAGGTAACTTGACTCAAAGTCTGTGGGGCCCACTGGGGGACCACAAGGCCCCGAAATCACGTCTGGCGCCCCCAGCTGAGACTAAAGCCCTTTGCTGCAGTTGTGTACCCGGGTGTACATGTGATATCTCAGTACATAATTGCAGCAGATAACCGGCGCTGATGTTCTGCATTACCCATAGGGTGCTTCAGAAAGAGGAAGTGGAGGAAAAAGTGAGCGCGATTGTGTGAAGAGGAGTTGAGCTGCACTGTAGTGACCAGCAACAGCCACAGCATTGGCCAAATCCCTGGGTAAACAGATCCAATTTCGAATTGTTATTCTTTATAGAAAACTCAATTCAGGACAAGTTCCATCAAAGCTTACTCTGTGTGACTTTCAGTGCATCTGGACCCAAACCAAATTTGTGAAAGTAAACACAATAAAGTAAGCAATTTCTTACCACTGTCTGTGCCGTCTGGCTTTTCTTAAAAGAGTATAAACGGAAAGGCCTACTGTGTCAGACTCTTTGTGAAACGTGTGTGTATAAATAAAGTTTGACTGATTGAATAATGTAGGCAGAGTGTTACCTTAGCTCTGAGGATACTGCAGTGCAGGGAGCTGTCCTGCTGCTGATACATCAGACTGAACTCCAGGGAACCCAGCGTAGCTGCGTCAGACGAGGGCAAGCATTAAACCAGCCAGAAAAATCAAACACTCTGAGAATTCTACCTCAACAGTCCAATATACCTCTTTTACAGACAGGACATACACGAGAGAAAGCAGCTACACCAGCAATTAGACCAGCCAGGAACGTCAAACACGCAACATATGCAACTCAAACAGCATCGACTTCCATGGCACCGACAACAGAGACAGCAACGACACCAACAGTAACTATATGAGGATCCGCAATTACTCCCTCAGCATGTACAACTGCTCATAAACCAGGGACGGCATCAACGCAAACAGCATTGACAGCCATACCTACACTAGGAACGGCTCCTTCACCCACAGGACATACCAGACAGCAACTACACTGACAGTAACTATATGAGAAACAGCCACTTCCCCCTCAGCGCATAAACATGCAACAACTCCACTCACTCCTACACCAGGGACAGCAACTACATAAACAGCAATGACAGCCATGCCTACAATAAAATTGGCTCCTTTAATCACAGGGCAAAGACCAGAGACAGCACCTACGCCAACAATAACTAAGTGAGAAACAGCAGTTACCCCCTCAGCATGTATACCCACAGCAATTGCACTCGTGCCTACACCAGAGACCGCAACTACACAAACAGCAATGACAGCCACACCTGCATGAGAAATGGCTCCTTTTCCCACAAGACATATACCAGAGAGAAAAAAAAAACTACACCAGCAATTAGACCAGCCAGGCACCTCAATTTCAGACCACACAGCGCGTACACCTTAAATACTCCCTACAGCCACATCTACAGTGCAAAGAGCCCCTTTACCAACAGGATATACACCAGGAACTGCAGCTACAACAGCAATTACACCGACTAGGAAGCTCAATCCAAAAACATAGCACATCCACGTTAAACAATACCAACACAAGTCCTATATCCACAGAATAGGTACCGACCGCAACTACCAAGAGGCAGAGACCACTGCAACAGAACTGACACAACAAAACTACACCAGCTGAATGGAGGGCAAAAAAACAGCACTCCTCTGCCCTCGAGAGCCAAGGTTTGACTGACAGGGCCTTACTGGCTTCGTCCGAGTCGTAGCTGTTGGCATCCTCGTCCTCCTCTGCCGGGGGCTGCGGCTGACGCGCTGGGGGAGGG